>CAUYQV010096026.1:0-13250 GCA_963574575.1 Galagoides demidoff
TTTTTTTTTTTGAGACAGAGCCTCAAGCTGTCCCCCTGGGTAGAGTGCTGTGGCATCACAGCTCACAGCAACCTCCAACTCCTGGGCTCAAGCAAGTCTCCTGCCTTAGCCTCCCAAGTAGCTGGGACTACAGGCCCCCGCCACAACACCTGGCTATTTTTTGGTTGCAGCTGTCATTGTTTTGGCAGCCCGGGCTGGATTTGAACCCACCACCTTAGGTGTATGTGGCTGGTGCCTTAGCCACTTGAGCCACAGGCACCGAGCCTCTTACTTGTTTTTTATAATGGTAATATTTAAGAACATTCGCAGTTTTTCTCTTGAATGGCAGCTGCAAAAATCTTTAAGAGGATAAACTCATCCAAAAATATGGAAATAATCTGCATATTGGAAGCACATGTCTCTGACTTTTTAATTTTTTTTTTTTTTTTTTGCACTGGACTGATTCACAGCCTATCAATTGCCAGGATTGCTAGAGAAACTAGTACAAAAGAGGAAACAAGAACATATTTCTCAAGCAAATTTATTGATTGTTATTTTATAGAATGTTGTTAATTTGTAATTCTAGGCATTAAGTATGTTAAATCATGGCTAACACTTAAGAAAAGCTTATAATTTTAAGATTTAAAAGTGTACATGGAAAAACTAATCAATTCTTCCTTTTAAAAGTGGCGATCAGCTCTAATTCTTTCTTTTTTTTTTTACTCCAGTCTGTGTCTGTCTGTTGCTGTCTTTCTCTTTCTGATTCCCATTCTCTCTCTCTCTCTCACACACACACACCCCTATCTCATCAGTGAAGAAAGATTTCTAATGAGTAATGTTTATGAAATGAAGAGAAGCAGTTATATAATCATTTTAATCATTTAAAAGCAAATGACCTAGATTTTGCTTACTTGAGATACGGATTGACGAGCAGAAGGAAAAAAACATAATTTTTGTATTTGAGCATATTTGAGTATCCTATTTTTGTGACATATTTCTAAAATAGATTGTAATGTTAGTACTCCTAGTAGCAAAGAGAGCATTCCCTTTAACAAAAGTTTTCTCAGTAGAATGGTCCTCTCTCGGAGAAAAATTTCTGGGAGCAGAAATAACTGAGCCTCACCCTGCCTTCCACGTGAATGAATGTTCCACTTCCTATTCTGGGCAAATGAAAACTCGTGCTTAGTAGTAAGGGCTTGGTCCCTATATGAAGTGAAGTAGTCACATTTCCTGCATGTTTGTAACATGGAGTGATAAGGAATCTAAGAACCTGTGCTGGGTTTACCTAGAAAGAAAATAATCCTTTTCTACTTACCTTACCCTTGTTAATATGGATGTGGTGTTAGAACAACAGTCGTCTAATCATTTTAGATTCAAAATTGAAAAACATAAAGGTTTCTGTTTATAAAATGGATCTTTTCTCTGAGTCTAAGAATCACTAATAAATTAATGTCATTGAGCTGTGAAGTTTGTGGGTGTTGGTTTTAACTTGCATTTTTCTGATCTTTTTTCAGCTTGTTTTAAAAATAGATGACATATTTGAATCTAAGAGAGGGAAGAAGAGGGTGAAGTTACACCCCTATACTGGAAAGGAAGTAGTACCTCCTGCAAAAGGTAATAATTACGGTTTTTTAATTTCAGAGTATTAAGGGAGAAATAACATTAAGGGGGTACAGATGTTTCTGTTACGTACCTACCTTTCAAAAGGCTCAAGTCAGAGCTTTGTGCCCATCACCAGAATAGTGTTCATTGGACCCCATAGGTAAGTTTTTACCCATTAACCTCTTCCTACCCCGCCTCCTGCTTGGTTTCTAATGTCCTTTACATCTCTTTGTGCCCACCTGCTTAGCTCCCAGTCATTATTCATGAGCACATATGGTGTTTGTTCTTCCAAAGAATTATGTACTGTTCATCCATCTATAGCTGTCAGTGTATAAGGGGAGAATCATTATATAACTTAATATTTGATGTGCATTATAATTTTGGTTTACTTTCCTGTCCATCCAACTTAAGTATAAACTTCTTTAGGATAAGGGACAATTTTTCAAATCCCTTTTATTTAATTCTGTGCCAGGTAATAACTATTGGATGAATAAATACATGAAAAAATAATTACAATGATACTAATTTTTATAGGCAGATTGAATCATTTTGTAGTCCTACTCTGTTTTATAGTTCTTTGTCAGTATGGACGCTTTCTGTGAAAAATGAAAACATTATAGGCTGGGCAAAGTGGCTCACGCCTGTAATCCTAGCACTTGGGAGGCCAAGGTGGATGGATCACCTGAGCTTAGGAGTTCAAGACCAGCTGAGCAAAAGCCAGACCCTGATCTCTACTAGAAATAGAAAAACTAACCAGGCATCGTGGCAGGCACCTGTAGTCCCAGCTGCTCTAGAGGCTGAGGCAAGGGAACCATTTGAGCTCAAAAGTTTGAGGTTTCTGTGAGCTTTGACACTCTACTGAGGGTAACAAAGTGAGATTCTGTCTCCAAAAAAAAAAAAAAAAAAAAAGCTTAGTTAATGTATTTCAGAGCTCTGGCTCGGCGCCTGTGGCTCAATCAGCTAAGGCGCCAGCCACGTACACCTAAGGTCGCCGGTTCGAATCCCCAGCCTGGGCCCGCCAAACAACAATGATGGCTGCAACCAAAAAATGGTCGGGCGTTGTGGCGGGTGCCTGTGGTCCCAGCTACTTGGGAGGCGGAGGCAGGAGAGTCGCTTGAGCCCAGGAGTTGGAGGTTGCTATGAGCTGTGATGCCATGGCACTCTACCCAGGGGATAGCTTGAGGCTCCGTCTCAAAAAAAAAAAATGTATTTCAGAGCTCTTTTAGTATGTGTATCATACTAATGCTAATACTATGTGTTTATCAACACATAAATCCACATAGCTGTACTTACGTACAGCAGATGTAAAATAATTTTATTTAGCTAGTAAACATTTTCATTGTTTCTACTATTTTATTTAACCTGTGGATATTCCGGGGGTGGGGGTTTGTGAGTACATATATATCTTCAATCAGTGCTGCAATATGCTTTCTTTCACTTATATTTCTGTATATTTGTAAGCATATACTATAGAATAAGTTTCTAGCAGTGGACCTACTTGACCAAAGAACATGTATTTAAAAGAACTTTTTTTTGAGATAGAGTCTCATTTTGTCACCCTCGGTAGAGTGCTGTGGCATCATAGCTCGCAGCAACCTCAAACTCTTGGGCTTAAGCCATTCTCTTGCCTCAGCTTTTCAATTAGCTAGGACTATAGGCGCTCACCACAACACCTGGTCATTTTTGTTGTTGTTGTTGTTGCGGCTGTCATTGTTGTTAGCAGGCCCGGGCCAGGTTTGAACCTGTCAACCTGGGTGTATGTGGCTGGTGCCCTACCCACTGAGCACTACCCTTAAAATTTTTATGTTTGTAGCCAAATTGTCCCACAAGCAGATTGTAACAGTTTACATTTCTACAAATAGCATTTGAAAATGCCTCTTTCCCCATAATCACCAATAATTATGTTGTTGTTGTTTTGAGACAGAATCTCACTCTCTTGCCCCCAGTAGAGTACCATGGCATCATAGCTTACAACCTCAAACTCTTAGGCTCAAGTGATTCTCTTGTCTTAGCCTCCCAAGAAGCTGGGACTATAGGCACCCCACACAACGCCCAGCTATTTTTTAGAGATGAGGTCTTGCTTTTGCTCAGGCTGGTCTTAAACTTTTGAGCTCAGGCGATCCACGTACCTTGTCCTCCCAGAGTACTAGGATTACAGGGGTGAGCCACCATGCCCCCAATAATTATGTTGTATTAAAGTTTTTTATTTTGCCAATATCATCATTGAAAATTTATACCTTATTTATTGTTTTACTTCACATCTCTTTCCTTTTGAACCTTCATTTTCATGTTTATCAATAATTTATAAATCTTTTCCTAATTATTGCCTATTCCCACACTTTTTTCCTTTATCTGTTGTGCTATATTTTTTTTGATTTGTAACAGTTATTTGAATATTAAGAAACTTAGCCTTATATCTGCAGTGTGCTTACAAATGTTTTCTCAGTTTATTCACTTTTGAGTTTACTAACAATTTTTTATTAGTTATAATTTTACATAATCAAACTTATACATGTTTTCATTTATGACTTCTGGGCTTTTTTTTCCTGATACATTTATAGATTGTCCCTTTCTTTGTACTTTTCTTAATTTGCTTTAACTTTTCAGACAATCTGGAAAGTTTTCATTCATTTATTCAAAAAGCTTCTTTTCTTTTATGAACTGTCTTTGTGCTCAATATTGTGATACAAGGGGCCTATGGCTCAATGGGTATGGCGCCAGCCCCATATACTGAGGGTAGCGGGTTCAAACCCCGCCCCAGCCAAATTGCAGCAAAAAATAGCCGAGCATTGCGGCAGGCACCTATAGTCCCAGCTACTCGGGAGGCTGAGGCAGGGGAATTGCCTAAGCCTAGGAGTAGGAGGTTGCTCTGAGCTGTGATGCCCGGCACTCTACTGAGGATGATAAAGTGAGACTCTGTCTCTACAAAAAAAAATTGTGATACAAAACACTCTCTTGTGAAAGCAGCACAGCCCCTTATCCTGAAAATACTTAAAGTGTGATTGGGGAAAATAAGAACAATTCAAAGCAATCTGAATACTCTAAGAATTCAGAGTAAAAGAAAAATGAATATAGGCTTAGGGCACTGTAGCCAATGTAGACTTAATTATTTGGTAATGTCTTTCCTAGTTCCCACATTTTCCTATTATTCTAAATTCATATCTGGCTGGTGTTTGTATTTCTGTTTAGCCTGCTTGGTGTTCTACTTTTGACACTTTATTAGGGAATACGAATGCAGACCAAGATGTGGATATGGAAATAGAATCTACTCTGACCTAGACTTCTTAAAATTAGTCTGAAGTACCAGCCTGAGCAAGAGTGAGACCACATCTCTACCCAAAATAGAGAAACTGAGGCAAGAGGCTCACTTGAGGCTAAGCATTGGAGGCTGCTGTAAGCTATGACAGCACAGCACTCTACCCAGGGCAACAGCTTGAAATTCTGCTCAAAAAAAAAAAAAAAACAGTTAGTCTGAAGTGCTGTTAACTGTAGAACCAGGGGTGGAGGAAGAGCTGAGGAGTGAGGTAGGGATGGAAGAAGATGTAATAGTTTCTTCTCTGAGCCTTCTGGTCTCTTTCTGTAATTGTTCTAAACTGATACAACTACTGGTTTGGAGACGGGCTCAGCACCTTCGCTCTTCCTTACTCCAATACGCAGCCCTGCGGGGTTTTACGCTGTGCTCGTCCTCACATGCTTCCTCCTGTTGGACAATACAAATGGAAACTCCTTCTCTCTTTTCAGGTGAAACTAGTGGGAACGAAAGTGATGCCGAGTATCTGCCAAAGAGTGAGTGAGTCACTGGGGCTGCTTCCCTCTGTGTGATGATCCCGGTTGTAGATGGAGCCGCACTACCTTTGTGATTAACCATCTTTCTCCCGACATGGTGTTTCGTTTTGTTGGTGATTTCTTCATGTTCAGAACCTGAGATATTTGGGGAACTAAAAAGTACACTGTCAAGATGTTTGACAGCATTAAAAATCTCCCATAGTAGAGGGAGACAAACCAGCACGGTTCTTAGGATGGAATGTTCTTAGGGGAGCGGCACAGAGCTACGTGTCCAGACATATACACAGCAGTTTCCTGACAGCCAACAGAGTGTGTGAATCATCTCTGAGGCAAACGCTGGCATTAAATATCTGATTTTTCATAGTCACTAAAGTATAATTATTCAAGTAACTTTGATATCTCTGATATTTAGAAAAGAAAGGGATTCTTTTCTATTCATAGGCATTTATATTCCAAATTATTGTACTGTTTACTTTCTATTAGAATATTGGCTATACTATCTACTTCTGCCTATATTTGTCCAAGCACGTCACGGTACCCTGCATCCTTTATTTAATGAATCGTCACAGCAAGTTACCTAGTTTCTGTTTAACTGACTGACATACCTACACATGGAAAAAGGCACGACTTGTAAAAGCTGAGTACAGACTAATTCCAAGTCTGACAGTCTAATCTTTTTATTTATTTATTCATTTTTGAGACAGAAGTCTCCCTTTGTCATCCTGGCATCATAGCTCACAGCAACTTCAGACTCCTGGGCTCAAGGGATTCTCTTGCTTCAGCCTCCTGAGTAGCTGGGACTACAGGTGTCCATCACAATGCCTGGCTATTTTTAGAGATGAGGTCTCAAACTGATGAGGTCAGGCAATCCACTCGCCTGGGCCTCCCAGAGTGCTGGGATTACAGGCATGAGCCACCATGCCTGGCCTTGACACTCTAATCTTATGATTAATAGTCTTGTGCTCCTTCCACTGGCCTAAACTGATTCAAGTCTGGTATTTGATGCTGTAGCATGATTGAAGGTGAAACTTAAATCGTCATCAGATTCAACCTAGATGTGTAAAGATGACTAATTTAGTGCTGTTGCTACTAAGAAACAGGCCCTGAAATTTTTGACTTGAACTCAGCCCTTTGTTTTTTGTTTCTTGCCTTTTTTTTTTTTTTTTTTTTGAGACCAAGTCTCACTCTGTTGCCTGGGCTAGAGTACAGTGGCATCAGCCCAGCTCACAGCAACTTCAAACTCCTGGGCTCAGGTGATCCTCCTACCTCAGCCTCTCACCACAACGCCTGGCTAGTTTTTCTATTTTTAGTAGAGGTAGGCCTCACTTTGCTCAGGCTGGGAACTCAGCCCTTTGAGTAAGTAAAGCTTTACCTGGAGTACTAAATGTAATTTTGCGGAGCCACTCCTAGATGTATTTTTTTAAGTGCTCTTAATAGTCTGATCAATCAGGTTATTTCTTTCCTGCCAGAATGCATCATATCTCACAAAGAAAAGAAAAGTAAAGGGCAGCGGCCCCAAGTACTGAGGGTGGTGGGTTCAAACATGTCCCCGGCCAAACTGCAACAAAAAATTGCCAGACATTGTGGTCCCAGCTGCTCAGGAGGCTGAGGCAAGAGAATCGCCTAAGCCCAAGAGCTGGAGGTTGCTATGAGCTGTGACACCATAGCACTCTACCGAGGGCAACAAAGTAAGACTCTGTCTCTAAAAAAAAAAAGAAAACAAAACAAAAGTAGAAGATGAGTCTTTCTATCAGTGGCTCACATCTCTGGGACACTAGACTCTTTTTTTCCTCTTAAGTACACAATTTCCCCTAGTAGAGATTATCCCCAAATTTTCAGAATTTAGAGATAACTGAAAATCCAAGTTAGATGCTACGCAGTTTTGATTGATACTGCTATGGGTTTTTAACTAGTATGCATTCATAATTTTATTCTTTTGAGGAATAGTCTACAAATAGGTGTCTTCTGACCGGGGTCAGTAGCTCACACCTGTAATTCTAGCACTCTGGAAGGCTGAGGTGGGTGGATTGCTTGAGCTCCGGAGTTCAAGACCAGCCTGAGCAAGAGCAAGACCCTATCTCTAAAGAAATAACCAGGCATTGTGCGGAGCGCCTGTAGTGCCATCTACTCAGGAGGCTGAGGCAAAAGGATTGCTTGAGCCATAGAGTTTGAGGTTGCTGTGAGCCATAGCACTCTAACAACGATGACAGAGTGAAATTGTCTCAAAAGAAAAAATAGATGTCTTCTTTCCTCTTGATATTTATTGATGTAAGCATATATTCGCATATATTCATTATCTTGAAGAGAAGGAAAAAGGACAGAAGATAATTTTTGTTTTAATTTTTTGAATCATCCCTTTCTGCACTTACTCTCTGTAGGCCTCAGTTCTTTTTTTTTTTTTTGAGATAGAGCCTCCAGCAGTCCCCCTGGGTAGAGTGCCATGGCATAGCTCACAGCAACCTCCAACTTCTGGACTCAAGCGAGTCTCCTGCCTCCGCCTCCCAAGTAGCTGGGACCACAGGTGCCCACCACAACGCCTGGCTATTTTTTTTTTTCGGTTGCAGCCATCATTGTTTGGCAGGCTGTGCTGGATTCAAACCCGCCACCTTAGGTGTATGTGGCTGGCACCTTAGCCACTTGAGCCACAGGCGCCGAGCCAGCCTCAATTCTTTTATTAGCTCTGCCCCACTTTGCCCCTTGATTCGCTAGCATTCCTGGCAGCAGCATCTGTGGTCTGTCAATCCAGTGCATTTTCCTGACATTTTCCATTGCCCTGGTGTGATTCTGTGAAAGATTTGAGACATGACATGTTAGTCCCACCACTGACCAGAGGTAGAGGGCGCCTCTGAGCCCTTATCCCCCAGGTATGTCATAGCCCTAACAGGTATGCCTGTGTGGCAGACATGGTTAGTCAGCATTCACCCAGCAAGACTGTAGGAAGATTAGTTCTGTATGGGTCATGACCCATAGGTGCTAGAGTAGCAGTTCTCAACCTGTGGGGTTGAGAACTACAATCCCTTTGTAACAATGAAAATACATCCTGCATATCAGATATTTACATTACAATTCATAACAGTAGCAAAATTACAGTTATGAAGTAGCAATGAAAATAATTTTATGGTTGGGGGTCACCAGACATGAGGAACTGTATTAAAGGGTCACAGCATTAGGAAGGTTAAGAACCACTGTGCTAGAGGAATTATAGGGCTACAGAGAGAAAACATTGCTGCATGATTCCATTCCAGATCGCCACAAGCGCTTAGCACAACTGCAGCAGTCTTCCAAGAGGAATCCTCACTACCAGACCTTGGAGCGGGATCTCATTGAATTACAGGAGCAGCAGCTGTTTGAACTTTTTGTGGTGGTGTCTCTACAGAAGAAACCATCAGGAATAAGTTATATTCCCCAGATCATACAGCAATTCCCAAGCAAGGTAAATACCAGGAGGCCCAGAGGCATTCAAGAATGTTCCTGTGTCCCTGTGTGAATTTATTTCCTATCTTCCTGTTTATTGTTATGTCAACCAGCTTTCACTAATACTGTACTTGGGATAGGACCTAGTAAGTAACTTTGATGACATGTTAGGCATAAGCTGCAACCAAGGGAGAAAAACAGAACAAGCTCATTCTCCAAGTTGGTTTTTTGTTTTTGGCAGTTTTTGGCCATGGCTGCCCCAGTATATGGGGCCGGCGCCCTACTCCTTGAGCCATAGGCACCACCCTCTCCAAGTCAATTTTTTATTTTTGGCTCTGCTATTTAATAATCTCTAGCAAGTTACAAAGCCTCAATTTTTTCATCTTTGAGGAGGGGAGTAATAAATGTGGCAGACCAGGCATGGAGGTTCACACCTATAATCTCAGCACTTTGGCATGGCAAAGAGGGAGGATCACTTGAGGACAGGAGTTCAAGACTAGCTTGGGCAACATAGCAAGACCCCCATCTCTCCATTATTGAATTAATGAATGTATGAATAAATAAATAATTTCTTTTGGCCAGGCATGGTGGTGCCTGCCTATAGTCTTAGATACACAAGAGGCTGAGATAGGAAGATCACTTAGGCCTAGGAGTTCAAGGCTATATGAGCTATGAAAACACCAGGGTATTCTAACCTGGGTGACAGCAAGACCCTATCTCAAAAAAAAAAAAAAAAGAAAGAAAGAAAGGGGTGGTGCCTGTGGCTCAAAGGAGTAAGGCACCAACCCCATATGCCAGAGGTGGTGGGTTCAAACCCAGCCCTGACCAAAAAAAACTGCAAAAAAAAAGAAAGAAAGAAACGGTATTAATTCTAGGTCTAAAAAAAACAGTGGCTGAATAGGGTAGTAGCAGTTTAGAGGGTGAACTCTGAGTCAACTCGTGGCATTTGCCACTTGTTAGCTCTGTGACCTCAGTTTCTTCATTCATAAAATGGGGGTAATCATAATAGTATCCACCCCTTTGAATTGTAGTGAGGATTAAAAGAGCTAATTTGTATAAAACACTTGGAACTGTGTCTGACATATACTAAATTCTATATAATATTAGCTATTATTAGTAAATTGAATGAGCTTATGTATATTAATGCAGTTTCTGGCATAGTATGCATTTAGTAAATGATAGGTATTATTATTAACAATATTACTTGGGGCTGGGGGCCCATAGCACAGTGGTTACAGCACCAGCCACACCAAGGCTGGTGGGTTTGAACCTGGCCTGGGCCAGCTAAACAACAACAAAAAATAGCCGGGAATTGTGGTAGGTGCCTGTAGTTCCAGCTGCTTGGGAGGCTGAGGCAAGAGAATCACTTGAGCCCAAGAGTTTGAGGTTGCTGTGAGCTGTGATGCCACCACACTCTACCAAGGGCAAAATAATGAGACTCACACAAAAAAAACAAAAAACAATATTACTTGGTTTGCTCTACCTTTTTATAAAAATTATTCATTCAGCCAATTTTGGGGGGGGGGGGGGCGGACAGAGTCTTGCTCTGTTGCCCTGGGTAGAGTGCTGTGACATTATAGCTCACAGCAACCTCAAACTCTGGGCTCAAGTGATCCTCTTGCCTCAACCCCCCGAGTATCTGGGACTACAGGTGCCTGCCGCTGCCGCAATACCCAGCTAGTTTTTCTGTTTTTAGTAGAGATGGGGTCTAATTCTTGCTCAGGCTGTTCTTCAACTCCAGCAATTCACTCATCTCGGCTCCCAGAGTGCTAGGATTACAGGCATGAACCACCACACCCAGCCAAAGTAAGAGCGCCAACTTTTAAAAGTAAAATTTTTCTTACAAAGCTGTACATCTGCCTTTTCCTGAGGAATGGGAAAGACTGCCAACACTTGGCCCACATTCCTAAGGGTCAGGAATTGGCTCCAGCTGAATAAGGAGCGGGACTTTACAGCAAGTACCAGTGCAGTTGCTTAAGGTCCCCTCCCTCCCCTGCTCAGAAGGACCCTGCAGTTAGGGTTTCATGCTTTGTGATCACCATCTGGAAATGCTTAATAGTTTTTTCTTTGCATTTCTGCTTTATAAGTGAAGTCTGATGGGAAAATTGGACGTGTGCCAAGGTCTTAAAGTCACAGTTTATGCATCAAGTCATCTCTTGCCACCAACCTACCATGGGTTCTGTGGTTGTCCTGTTCCCCTGTTCCCTATGGCTTGGATCCACAGGCCTTCCTTTCTTTTCTTTTCTCTCTTTTTTTTTTTTTTGGAGGCAGAGCCTCAAGCTGTCACCCTGGGTAGAGTGCTGTGGTATCACTGCTCACAGCAACCTCAAAACTCCTGGGCTCAAGTGATTGTCTTGCCTCAGCCTCCCAAGTAGCTGGGATTACAGGTGACCACCACCAGGCCCAGCTAATTTTTGGTTGTAGTTGTCATTGTTGTTTGGTGTGCCGGGGCTGGATTCAGACCCGCCAGCTCTCGTATATGTGGCTGCTGCCTTAGCTGCTTGAGCTACAGGTACCGATCCAGGGGCTTCCTTTCTACTCTCACTCAGTGACTGCTGCCACCTTCTTCTCTTCCTTCCTGGGGCTTGGACACGCGCATAGGTGGGAGACTGGAGCAGGCATGCACTGCCCTGCAGCATATGGGGGCAGCCCTCCCTGCCCTGGGCTGAGAGTACCACTTGTATCCAGGGGGTGACTTGGTGGAGGCAGCCTTTCTGCCACCCCCATTCCCTCTTACCCTCCCTTGTGCAGGTTGTGGCAAATCCTTAGGGCCTCCCCAGCTGCAATGAGTTGGAACATTAGCCCCATAGAAAGGGGAGAGGCCTGGCACAATTTCCCTACTCCCAGTGGGGACAGAGTCTCACTTCTGTGGCTGCCAGGAGAGGAAAACCAGCAGCTGGTGGGACACTTGATACCAGATAACAGGCCAGAGCCCCAGACACTTGTAAGGGTTTGCTCTCATCCCCCAGGGTCCTCATGCCTGAGGGAGTGTGAAATTAAATAGCAAATAAAAACTCCATTACAGGTTGGAAGATGACAGCAAGAAGGGAAATTTTTCATATTTTATTTTGTACTTTATATTTAATTTTTCTTGCTTTTTGAACAAGGAGCCCCATATTTTCATTTTGTGTTATGCCTTGTGAATTTTGTGCCTTGACCTAGTAAGGAGTGATCCCTTTAAACAGGGATATTTACTCACTTTCCAACTTATTACTTGACCACTTGTCTCATCTAGTTATCTATCTGTTCCACCACTTTAGGATTGGGGGCTTATAACCCTGAGGTACATGTTTCACTAAAAAAGCAGTGAAGCACAATTGTGTGGAATATAAGAGCCACTTCCTGCATGGATTTTTTTTTTTTTTTGAGACAGAGTCTCATTTTGTCACCCTTGGTAGAGAACCATGGCATCACAGCTCACAGCAACCTCTGAAAGTCTGGGGCTTGAGTGATCCTTTTGCCTCAGCCTCCCGAGTAGCTGGGACTACAGGTGCCTGCCACAATGCCTGGCTAGTTTTTCTATTTTTTTTTTGTTTTTGGACAGAGTCTCACTATGCCGCCCTTAGTAGAGTGCCATGGCATGACAACTCACAGCAACCTCAAACTCTTGGGCTCAAGCGATTTTCTTGCCTCAGCCTCCCAAGTAGCTGAGACTACAGGTACCCGCCATAATGCCTGGCTATTTTTTGTTGGCAGTTGTCATTGTTGCTTAGCTGGCCCTGGCCAGGCTTGAACCCACCACCTTTGGTATGGGGGTAACCATTGTGCTATAGGCGCCGAATAGTTTTTCTTTTTTTAGAAATAGAGATGAGGTCTCAGGATCTCCCTCTTGCTCAGGCTGGTCTCGAACTCCTGAGCTCCAGCAATCCACCTGGCTTGGCTTCCCTCCACATCTACTGAAAACAGAAGCTATAATGACACAACTGCACTGGATCTGGGATGGAAGAGAAGAGCAAGACCCTGTTCCCGCCCCCCCCCAAAATCAAAACAAAAGCATACATTTAAAGAAGCTGGGCACAATGGTCTATGTCTCTAGTCCCAACTACTCAAGAATCTTAGGCAAGAGGATCACTTATGCCCAGGGATTCAAGGCCAGCCTGGGCAACATAACAATACTTCTTATCAACAAAAATAAAATAAAAAGAGAATAGAGAGAATGAGAGAAAGAGGGGAAGAAAGAAAATTAAAGAATAGGTAGGTCTTTATTAGTTATCTGAAAGCAATATGGTAATAAGGCTTATGTGCTTATCTTTTATTTTATATCCCATAGCATGGTTCATTAAAATACTTGGTTTGGGCTCGGCGCCTGTGGCTCAATCGGCTAAGGCGCCAGCCACATACACCTAAGGTGGCGGGTTCGAATCCAGCCCAGCGGAACAACAATGACGGCTGCAATCAAAAATGGCCAGGCAGCTCGGCGCTTGTGGCTCAATTGGCTAAGGCGCCAGCCACGTACACCTAAGGTGGCG
>CAUYQV010096028.1:0-13251 GCA_963574575.1 Galagoides demidoff
CCCTCTTCCCTGCAGGGAGCCTTCTGCACCACACCTCAGTATGTAGCTCCATGCCCTGATCAACTGTCCCTGATTATCTAGTCTTTGCTGGCTTGTTGGGGCCTTCTTTCCTTTGGAGCTCCAGCCCCCATCTGTGAGCTACTGGAGGGTGGGCCAACTATTTCATTTTCATTTCTTATTCCTCCCGGGATGGTATAGACAATATGTTCTTGACTGGTTTGGTAACTTGACCCGGCCACTCACCCCAGTCAAAGAGAGCCGGCTCTTTGGTGGGGGGAGGTGCACCTTCACTAGAACACATGGCCCTTCCCTTTGCTCAGTTTTCCTCCCCTGGCTCAAAGTCAGCCTCTACTGCCTGCCTTTTGCTGCCCACACAGCTCTTCCCAGTGAGGTCAGGGGGCTCTAGTCATGGGCACTGACCGTCACCCCACTCCCAGAGACTTTACTGAGGGCACCCAGTGTTCATCTCCCCAAACTCCAGTGAAGCACAGCAGTGGGAGCTGCTCTTCCCCCAGAAGGAAAGTCATGGCTCCAGCCATGCAGAATGGAAGAAAGCAGTGTCCAGCCCTGGCTCCTCCTAGTGCCTATAGAGCTCTAATCAGAGGGTAGGAGCGGACCACTTAAACTAGAGTTCTCTGCAACAACAGGATTTCCAGACTATCTAAAACCAAGTTTGCCTTTAAGGGAATCATATGGCAGATATCCCAGGCCAGATGTCCGGCTGAGCTTCAGTACGTCCACATGAGTGAGGTGGATTTATGTCCACTGATGCCACCATTACTGTGCATGAAGCCACACACACATATGTATTGTGTATGTGTATGTGTGTGTGTGTGTGTGTGTGTGTGTTTATATACACAGTCAGCCTTCCACATACTTGGATTTGACCAACTGCAGATCAAAAATATCTGAGGAAAAGTTACATATGTACTGAACATGTACAGACTTTATTTTCTTTTTTATTTTTCCCCAAACAATACAACCTAAGAACTATTTACATAGCATTTACATTGCATTAGGTATTACAAATAATGTAGAGATGGATTAAAGCATATGGGAAAATGGGCATAGGTTATATGCCTTTTATATCAGGGACTTGAGCATCTGTGGATTTTGAATTTGGGAGTCTGGAATGAATCCCCCATGGATACAGAGGGTTGACTGTATATGTCAAACTGCTTTTACATTGAACTTCTATTTTAACCAAATTGATAAAATTGCCAAGTCTCATACCCTTGTGTTTCCATTCTGAGATACATCCCATCATCTCCTTGTAAATCAGCCTTTCAGCTAATCAGTGGTTTAGATTCTCCAATATTGCTTGTTTAGGGCTATGTTTCTTCTGTATTTATACAATACCCTCAATCATCCTGGGCCATTCTTACTGAGAAACCATAAAAATACAGTTGTACGTCACATCCTCCTGATGCCCTATGATAAAGGTGTTGCTGCAGATGAAACGAGGTGCATTGACAGATATCAGGGTGCCTTATATGTGTCATCAAACTGGAGACCTGTCTGAGCATTCAGAGAGTATCATTGCACCAGGACTGCCAATTTAGCTTATAAAAATAAATATTTGCCCAGTAATATGGCAGGTTTATGAGCTGCATTTAATACTGCAATAAAAAAGTCTATCACTGTGTTGAGAGAGAGGGAGAAAGAGAAAGGGAAAGAGTTAAGGTTGCCATGGGAGCTCTTAGTGCTCCTGAACCTTTATGATTATGAACAATGATTAGATGTAATGCTTTATGGTGGCAAAGCACCTCGTGGGCTACTGATAATTGTGAAGTGTTTGGCAATTAACACACACTCCCTGAGATTCAGGTTGGTGTAATTAACCCCACGAGGAAGAGAAGCAGCGTCAGGGAAGGGGAGTCATGTGGGGAGACACCCTGCTTTGCAGTGGCACAGACAAAGGGAGGCCCTCCCAGCCCTGGCCCTGTGCCATCTGGCTGGGATGGCTTGCCTGGGCATGTGGGAGGGCTGGGAGGGCTGGGAGCGTGTGCCTGTGCAGGAGAGGTGGGTGGCCCGGAACCGGGCATGAGGCCCTCCAGGTTCCATCTCACTGGGCATGCACATGCAGCCCCAGGAGAGCTGTGACTATTTGTGGGGAAAGGGAAGTTGGAAATATGCTACTTAGCTGTCATCAGCTAAACCCTTCATGAGATCAACACTTCCGTCCTTCCCAAAGCAGCTGTAATCCAGGTTTGGTCCTTTTCTAATTGTTGTCCTATGACACAAACAACAAGCATGCTTTTAGGCATCTATAGAAGGCTGGGAAGGAGGTGAATATATGGAAGGTATTATTGAAATTATTTTTATCTATATCTAGAGAGTAATATATATCTTGTTGTGTTACAATATCATGATATTTTATGCCTATTTATGTATATATATTTTATATAATGCTATTTTACATTTTATATACTACACACACACACACATATATATATATATACATAAAATTACAAGTAAACCACTGAAATGAGTTGTTTGTATGCTTGGGCTCTGTCATGTCAATCAAAAACTAGATCTCCATTTTCTCCAAAGATAAACAAGAAAATTCCAGCCAACATCCTTTTGTTTCAACTTAAATGCTCTAGGACTAATTCAAACATTTCATTTCTCTATGGGAGGCTACTGCGGTCTATATGCTGACATATCTGATGAATAAATGTGTTGAATTACTATCACCGATGAACTTGACCCCATTCCTTATATCTCCGCCCAGACTCCCCACCCAGCTCTGATAGGGCTTGCTCTTGCCAATGCTGTGCTGACCGAGAATATGGCATGAGTGTTTTCCCACAGCCATCTCATTAGCACCTGCCCTGGCAAAGTTTATGCCTGGTGCCTTTAGTGGACACAGCTGCCCCAGTACCGAGACAGGAACAGAGAAGCAGGTTAGGTGAGCCATGGCTTTGCTTTACCTCAGGAAGAATCTGTACAGCATAAGGCCTCTAGAATATTTTGAAGACTGTTTTTGTACCAGAACAACTAACTTGCTATTAGTTTCACCACATTTGTGAGATTGTCACTTTATTTTATTTGGAAGGCAAGTTAGAGTCCCATTTGATTTTTTTTTCCCATGTACTAAAGGGACTCTTCAAAATGTCTATTTAAAAAAACAAAAACAAATGCTACCATTGCTAAAACCTCTTGGGTCCTGGGAAAAAGAAATGCTCATGATTGGGCAAATGGAGTGTCTAAATGGACGCTGGGGACTCAGGGGGAGGGGAAGGGAATGGATAAAAATTATCCATTGGGTACAATGTGCACCATTCAGGTGATGGGTAAATTAAAAGCCTAGACTTCTCTACCGTGTAATTCACCCATGTAACAATAATCTGCTCATATATCTTAAGTCCACTTTAAAAAAAGAAACAAGAAACAAATGCTCACACACCATGAAAAGAAGGAAGAGTCCTATGTTATTCTCTTTCAACTAGCCCCGATGCAGGTGGAGGAGGAAGGGGTGGCGGACAGAGCCCAGGACAGAGGTGAGCTGGGTCTCTCACATTCAACTCCACACTCTTCTGTACAGCTTGGAACTCTTATATGGTTTTCTTGATGACAAAAGCAAATTTTGGTTATGTACAATCCCCACTGCATCTGAGTGGCTCGGGGGTTACACTGTTTGCTGAGCTAGTGGTGAGAGAAGAGATGGAAGCTGCAGGAGCAGGGTCTGAGCTAAATGCCAAGGTCAGATGAGAAGAAATAGAGAGCGCTTCCAGAAAGTTCTCAGAGTGGTACACAGGAATGTGGGGAGAATTAGAGGCTTCTTGGGGGAAGCGCAGGGGGAGAGAGAGACCGTGTGGCTCAATGCTGAGGGGCAAGACTTGGGAAAAGCAAGACCCTAATGGGAAGAGATCCTAATGTCATCCCTCCCTCCTTGGAATCCATCTCCCCCCCCACCCCACCCCCGCCACATATATCTTTCTCTCATGGAATTCTTTGTGCTATTTAATATAGACCCTTTTGGCTAACTATAAGTAAACTCTGAATTTCTTACTAATACCTTTGGAATGAGTTTTCTTTTTAAGAGATGCAAGATAACTATAGTCCAGAAAGTAGAAGGAAAGAGAGAGAGGGGAAGGAAGGGGGGATATGGGAGGAGGGAGGGCATTCAGGGAGACCTTACCTAATGTGCATGATGCAATGGTACATTTCAAAACTATTAAGAAATGAGTCTAATTGTGATGGATGTGTTATTTAGTTCAATGTAAACATTTCACATTGCATATCAAAGCAGTACCCTGAACCCCATAAATGCATCAATGTACAAAGTTATGATTTAATAAAAAACAATTTTAAAAAAAGAGATGCAAGAAAATCCTAAATCCTGCTGGGGGGCGGGTGGCACAAGAGAAATCTAGTTATTAATATCCTGTTTTGATGCCTATAGTCATAAAAGATGGTGGGTGTAATTGGCGGGATGTTGAGAAGAGGACAGAAGGTTGGAGCTCTGCCCCCTCCTTCCTCACACCTGCTCAGCAGCCCGGGCTCCACCCTTCACATTCTTCAGTGCCCCACTTCCACTCTCCTATCCCAAGAGAACCAACACAGGTGGTCATTGTTAGGGCTGTACTCTGGACTGGGGACACCCCAGACCACCACACAAGCCTAGGCTGCCATACACCCAGGTGACGTCAGTCTCACCTGGTGCAGCTTGTCTAGGCTGCCCCCCACGTTGTGGAGAGAGCCAGCTAGGTCCCTTCCAGAGTCACACAGGCTCATTAGACCTGGGTCCAGGTGGGAGAGGAAGAAGAAGAGCAGTTCCCAGTGCAAGCAACAGTCATCTAGGCCATCCAAGAGCCGGAGGACAAAATGCTCTGAAACCCCATCTCAGGGTGTGCAGGGGCAGGTGTCAAAGGCAGCGCCTCCTTCATGCTCTTAACGCATCTTCGCAAGACTTGAGGCCTTGCACATTTACTCATGGTGCTGATCGAAAGAGGTCTTTTTATTTTTTTTTTTTAGAGATTAAAAAAGAAAAGCCAAGTGTTCATGCATGCAGTCTTCCTAATTAACACGGCAGGCCCCGAGTGAGAGAAAAAGCACGTCGGAATTTTTGGAAGCAGCTGTTCTCCCAGCGGCGGTCTCTTCTCCGGGAAGCTGCAGGCTGACGCTCTCACATCCTGTGGATTCCGAGGCCTCTGACCACTTCAAATAAAGCACAAGCTGACGTCTGGGGCAAAGTAATCATTCCCAAAGCCAACCAAATAGGCAGCTGGAGCCACAGAGCCCAGAATTTATGTCACATGAAAAGACTGCGGTGAGGTAGGGTTCATGGGTACAGCCCGTATGCTAAGCCCATTAACTGCATTTTCTCACTTCATCCTCCCAGCAACTCCATGTGGCTTTAGCCCAGCTTCAGGGCAGGAAAGGTGTGAAGACAGGTTCCTCTGAATGAAAGCCCGGGCATCATGTCCCCCACCGGGACGCCAGTCTGGCTTCTAGCTTACCTTTCTTCTGCTGTCAGGCTACTGCCATGCCCTGACTGCATTCCATGAGCCTGGAAAGCTCTTCTGAAAAGCAGCTAGAAACAACCCACTATGGCTCTCCAAAGCCTTTCCAAGAGTCAGGCTGAGGATCCACAGCAACAGAAGAAACTGTGTTGTTTATTGATAATTCTTTTGTCTAGAAATCACAATAGCTTGCTCTTTTGACACATCCACCCGCACATTTTTTCTAAAGGAACGATGTGAGGAAATCTTGTCCATTGGCATCTAAATAGGTAAAGGATGACTGAGAGTAGATGTCACGATGGCTCTTAATTTCTGCCCTTGGTGAAACAAAAAATGGCTTGGAACATTTGCTACACTCAGTTGCAAACTCACAGCTCGTTTGCAGACCAGTTGTCGCAAACCCCTCTGTAGCCTGCCCCTATCAGCCATGTGAGACAATCAGCTTTGGGGTTTTGAGACTCTGGGGAGGTTGAATGATCCTACTTTTAGACAGAGGGTAGAAGCAATGTGGGAACTACCAGCATTACAAAAAAGGGAATAAAGAGCAAGTGAAGCTTTGTGTTGGGGCTGGTCTCCTGCCATATCTGCCTTGGGCAGGGTCCCCTCCTGGGGGTGGGACAGGCTAGGAGAAGTTCCTTACAGCCTGGCCGCAGGTTCCATCCACAGCCACCTGGCCAGCAATGACAAGGGGGTTGGCACCAATGGAGGGGCCTCGCCCAGTCCAACAGACGCCGCCATGGAGCAGGCTGCCTCCCTCTAAACAGTGAGCTCCACTCCCAGGCAAGGAGAGATTAGATTAGTCTGACAAGATGTGTTCTGTCAGAAAGCAAGTTTTATTTTTACCCTTGAGCCTGTGATCTTCTAGGTGTCTGCAAATTGGGGAATTATTTTTACCCAGGTGTGGAAATAGTTATTCCACTTTGGTTTCCTGCCTGTGTCCCACATGGTGTCGGCTCTGGTGGTCGAGCCGGCTGACCTTTACAGAGACTGAACTGAGCTGGAATCCTGCCCATGCCACTCTCAAGCTATGTCAACCTGGGCACTTTTTGTTTCCCTCCATAGACCTCAATCTCCTTATCTGTAAAATGCAGGGGGTCTAGACAGTCTCCATGGTATGAAAGAATAAAAAAGCAAAGGTTTTCAAAAATGCATCTATTTTAATGCAACCGGTTTTGTATTTTCTCCTCCCCATGTATAAAAAGGGCAACATCTTATTTCTATAGATTAGAGAACATTTGCCACATTACGGAATTTTAGCATCTTCTTCAAATAGAAAAAAATGAATAACAGAGAGCCAAAAGTAGACCAAGTATAAGAAAGCAATGTGTCCAGTTTGCAGGTGCCTGACTGTTAGCTTCAAAGGCCCAGCTTTGCAGAAACCTGGCTTGGTTTTCCTCCCAAAGACCAGCAGCTGCACTCCCTGGCCCCATGAGCCCATGCTGGACACCCCCTAAGAAGCTCCATCTCTCAGGATCTGCCTCCCTGTGACCTGAGACCTTTAGGGTTAAGAGCAGATGACTGAGCTGCAGAGGACATGAGGTGGCTTTGCTGGGCCTTCTGAGGGACACAAAGGGTCACAGGACATGGTTCCTGCAACAGCAGCAGGATAAAAGGAGTCACTTGGAAGGACTGACTTTGCAGAACAATCCCCAGCCCTGCAGGAGTTCAGAGGAGGAAGTTAGAGGGCCTGAAGGATCTTGGCCCAGAGAACACTCACACCCTGTACTAACCAGCCCCCGACACCCCAGGAGCCAAGGGAGAGCACTGTTACTTCTGTGTTGCCAAGTTGGTTGCCCCACAGTTCACTGACGCCTTGGTTCCCTTGAGAGTCACTGACACTGTAAGTATATAGATTTATTTCTGGCCTCCCATTTCTGTTTCATTGATTTACATGCCTACCCAAATGCAAGCACCATGCTGTGTTCATCATTGTAGCTTTACAGTAGGTTTTGAAATTGGGAAGTGAAAGTCCTCCAATTGTGTTACCCTTTTTCAAAATTATTTTGGCTATAATGAGTCTTCCATTTATCTATACAAATTCAGCCCACCACTCTCTATAAGAAAAAAGGGCGACTGAATTTGTACAGGAATCATAGATCAATCTGGGAAGAATTGCCACCTTAACAATATTGAGTCTCCTACGAACATGGAATGTTTCTCTACTTATTAAAATAATCTCTAATTCCCCATAGCAATGTTTTATGATTTTCAGTGTGCAAGTCTTATACTTCTTTTGTTAGATTTATTCCTAATCATTTTATTCTTTTTAATGCTACTGTGAGTGGAATTGTTTTCTTAACTTTACTTTTGGAATGTTTTTTTGCTCATATATAGAAAAAACTTGATTTTAATAACCTATGCCATTACTGACCTTGTTTATTAATTTCAGTATTTGTGTGGATGTGGGTAAACTCCTTAGGATTTTATCCAGCCATTTGCAGAGGACACTGAGAGCCGGATGGCCTGTGAGATAGATGATTTGCAGCATGGGTGAGGAACCTTGGGCAACTCATCGGCAGGTGTTAATCCCGGAGAGTAAACCCCAGCCATAGCGATCCTAAGCACGTGGTCATTGTCCAAATCTCTCTTCACTGGTCCATTACAGTCTCAATAAAAGCCTTACTTCAGAGGTTGTTCGGGGCTCTCCTGCAATTAAGGTTAACCCGCCTCTTGCAAGCTTGTACTTTTATCTATGTCATGCTTGTTTTCTTCGTGCAGAGACCATGACCAGAGCCATAGGGGTCACGACAGTCATTCCTACTTTAAAATAATCACGCCAGTCTATGAATCCAGTTTGCTAATTCACAATAGAGTAGAAGCTTACAAATTAAGGAAATGATCAGCCTAAGAAACAGGTATGCTGGTATCCATCCTTAGGAGTTGATAGATATGTCTAGTAACAAAGAAGACAGAAGGGAAGAAACATTTAACAAACAAATGCCACAATAGGTCCCGAGGCTCAGTCTGGGAAGATTGGAGGTAGGAGTGAGCAGGACCACACATCTCAAGAGCCACGGAGGACATCATGGCATTTGCAGCCCGTGATAATTAGTGTCACTCAAAGAAAAAAGTATTAAATTGGATTCAATGGCTACTATTTGAGAAAATTTAAAATATTTGTCATCTGTTCACCTAAAATAGTAACACTTTTAAAGGTTTTTTTGTTTGTTTTGTTTTGAGACAGAGCCTCAAGCTGTCACCCTGGGTAGAGTGCCATGGCATCACAGCTCATAGCAATCTCCAACTCCTGGGCTCAAGCGAGTCTCCTGCCTCCACCTCCCAAGTAGCTGGGATCACAGGCGCCCGCCACAACGCCCAGCTATTTTTTTGGTTGCAGCCATCATTGTTGTTTGGCGGGCCTGGGCTGGATTTGAACCCGCCACCTTAGGTGTATGTGGCTGGCACCTTAGCCACTTGAGCTACAAGTGCTGAGCCCACTTTTAAAGTTCTGACATTTGTTAAAATGCATTTTTCTCTTCTAGAGAGTTTATGTAGATGCTCTCCGAGGTAATGCTGTCTTCTCCTTGTACTGAATCCAGGGTCACCCTGGCTACCACCAGGGCAATCAGGCACTTTACCAGTGGTTCCAGGACATCCTATATCTTGGAACTTTATTAAGTTAACCCACCTTAGAAAATCGTCTCCTGAGCTCGGTGCAGTGGCTCACACCTGTAATCCTGGAACTCTGGGAGGCTAAGACAGGAGGATCCCTTGAGCTCAGGAGTTCGAGACCAGCCTGAGCAAGAGTAAGACCCCCATCTCTACTAAAAATAGAAAATTTACCCAGGCATTGTGGTGGTTGCCTATAGTCCCAGCTACTTGGGAGGCTGAGGCCTTGAGCCTAGGAATTTGAGGTTGCTATGAGCTAGGCTGACATCATGGCCCTCTAGCCTGGGAGAACAGAGCAGGACTTTGTCTAGAAAAGGAAAGAAAGTTAAAGAAAAGAAATGAAAGGAAAGGAGAGGAAAATCATCTCCTGCCTACACTGAAGAGTCTGCTAAGTCTGGGTGGCGGTCTGCTGCTGCCTGTCTGTGTTCTCCAGTTAATAGCCTGAAAGCCAGGCCCAGGGAAACACTATGCAAAGGAAATTAATACTGTGGAATGACCTCTTTAGTCAGAGGAGAGTAAGCCCAGGCAAGAGCCATTTAAAGTGAGTTAAGTGCTCAGACACATAGCAGTGACCCTGCCCCTGAGGCAACACAGCCTCTGCCCAAGGCTCTCTCTGTGGCTAGTCTCCCATCTCTCAGAGGGCAGATGGGCAGGAACAAAGAGGCCCAGGGCATGCAAGAGGCAAATGCAGGCTAGGCTCTTCAGAGCATGGGATGGGAGGAGGGTCGCTATCCCACGTCCCTCGGGAACACTTCAGCTGCATGCCTGTGAGGGGCAGGTGGCAGCGGAAGGATCCCTCCTGTTTCCACTGGTGGCAATCACAGTATGAATAGGGCACCTCTCTCTGTCACTCTGTATTGCAGTCCTCTGAGTGGGAGGGAAACGGGAGGAAGAGAGCAAACACGAAGAACAAAGATGCCACATCTTCACTGATCTGGGCTTGACTCTCAGTTACTGCTGATCCCGAGGTCCTGGGAAGATGCTCCTGACTGAGTCCGACCCCTGTGTCCCCAGGCCCACTCTTGCTATGAATTCCCCTCTGCCTCCCCAGAAAATTCACTCTCCTCCAGTCAGATTCCATTCCTGACGTCTTTGTTGTAAGCATATGGGGGTGGGGGGAGAGACGCCTTAGCTTCTCACAGGCATCCCTCCAGCAAACAGCCAGAGCAAATACCAGGTCATGGTCCACAGCAACCAGCATGGCTGTGACACCCGCAGGGAGCCACTCTGCCTGCCTGGCTCCCTGTGTCTGCAGAGCCAGGTTCAAGCAGACCAAACAATAGCTGATTCTGGATCTGTGGGCTCTGGCGCCCAACCCTGGGGCTTCAGAGCAGCTTTGCCTCTTCACAGGCAGGAGGTAAGTTCACCAGAGGGGAAAGCCTCTGTCTGGGCTGGGCGCCCTTCTCGCAGCTGTCAGCCTGGCCCAGCAGCCCCAGTAAGCCAGGCCCACATGCACACTCATCCCTGGGCACTGGCTGAACATCGGTTATTGGCAGCCTGCCTCCCAACATCAAGCCAGGGAAAGAAGGCAGGTGGGGCACTGGTGCCTGGGAGCAGAAGCAGCAACATCACAACCAGCAACAGAGATCATCTAGACTCCCACCTGGAAGGCCCTAGACAAAACTGGAAGCTAAGAACAGTGAGATCTGCCAATAAGAAACCAAGCTGACAAGAAGACAGCTTCCTGAGCTGTGAAACTGTGATCAGTCCTTGGGTTCAGGGAGCACCAATGAGGGGCCTGGGGAAAGCACAGAATATTTACTCCCTATGCCTGAGAGGGACTGAGGCTGCAGGGCCAGGCCTGTGGGGACAGGGCAGATGAAGCACAGCTTTGGGCATCTGTGGGAGAGCTAAAAATGGGGAGCTCAAGCAGAAGCACAGCTTGTCCCCTGCAAGCAGCCAATCAGAGTTCTCCAAACAGCAGCTGTCATAACAACGCGGGAACCCTTCATGCTTCCAGTTTTATAGAAGGCTGGGTCATTCTCTGTGAGTGGGATCATCCTCACAATGGCAAAACTTATTTTCACCCCTCAAATCAACACCTGTGGCTGCTCTTATCATACACAAAAAAGGAAAGAAAGAGGGCAGCGCCTGAAGCTCAGTGCGTAGGAGCTGGCCCCATATACAGAGGGTGGTGGATTCAAAACTGGCCCAGGCCAAACTGCAACAAAAAATAGCGGGCTGTTGTGGCAGGTGCCTATAGTCCCAGCTACTCGGGAGGCTGAGGCAGGAGAATCGCCTAAGCCCAGGAGTTGGAGGTTGCTGTGAGCTGTGACATCACAGCACTCTACCAAGGACGATAGAGTGAGACTCTGTCTCTAGAAAAAAAAGAAAGATGATCATGAGCCTTCTGATTCCCCAAACTCACGTATGCAACCAATGAACGTGCACTGAGTTGCTCTTCTGTGCTAAATAAGCACCAGAGTGGACACAAAAATGCCTCAAGTGTGAACTCTGCTCTTGAAGAGCTTATGGGGTAGTACAGAATATAAGCTGTGCACACAACTAACCATAAAACAAGATACAGAGTGGCACTGTGCAGAATCTATACCAATGCTTTGGCCATACATGGGTCAGGATACATATATGTACTTCCTGGCTCTGTCCTCTGAGAGAGACCAGAGATAGTGTCCTCTACAGTGATGATTTTCAACCAGTGTGCCATAGAACACTGGCATGCTGTGAGAGGATCTTAGGTGGGCCATGAAAATTTTTAAAGATCATTAATTAGATTATTTTTAAAGAGGTTCAAGGCACAGTAAGTATATTCTTTTTCTCTTACTCTTTTTTTTTTTTTTGACCAGCATAATTTAAGTATGCTACAGAAGTTTGACTACAGGTTAAAGTGTGCCATAAGATAAGTAAAGATTTAAAAATACTGACCTACAAGGTTAGACCCAAAGACAAACTAAGTCCAGAAAATGTGCCATGCAGTGAAGAGCACAGGTCTGAGGAAAGCCTGTCTTTCTGGCCATGGGATTGGCAAAGACACCCTGGTGAGCTGGGAAGTATATAGAAAGTCCAGAGGGCTCTTTTCTCTTCTCCTTCTTCTCTTATGGCCCTGTCTGGAAGAAAATCCCTGCCCCGTACCAGCCCTGTTGCCCAATGGGGCAGTGCTGCAGGGTTCCACATTTAAGAGAGAGATCCATCCCTTTATATATTAAAGCTGAGGAATTATGCCACAACTCTAGGGGGATTTCTTACTATTTCTCTCTCACTTTTCTTCCTGCTTCAGTAGTAAACCCCATTTTCCTAGCCAAAAGATCCCAAAAAGGAGGAGGCCCTGGGAGCTGAATAGTAAGAGAAAAGTCATGCAGAGGAGTGAGCAGAAAAACACAGTTCCCTACTTCCATGTGTGATCTGACATAAATCCTGAGCTCACAGACAAGTGTGCACATGTGGAACACACCTCAAGAGGTGTGACAAAGGCACCAAGAACTAAACCACAGAAACCACTGTCCAACTCTTAGTCTATTCCTGAGTGAGTGGTGTATGTAAGTGACATCTCCCAAAATCATAGCTTTGAAAGCTTTATGGACATTGGTGCTACTACCCACATAAGGCAAAACAAAACTTGCACTCTAAGCCTAACAAGGGTAAGGCTGGTAAACAAAACTTCTGAATTCTGCAGAGGAGAATCTCAGAGAACAGAGAGTCACAACAAAATATAACAGGGCCTAGAGTCTCACAATATACTATACAAACTGTCCTGGATAATACCCCAAATTATTCAGCACGCCAAGAACCAGAAGTTCTCAAGAAAAGATGACCCAGATATTGGAATTATCAAATAAAGACTTCAAAACATCCATTATGCTCATTCTCCATGAGGAAAAAGTGAACACTATTGAAATGAATGAAAAGTTTTCAGAAGAGAAATAGAAACCAGTGAAATTTCACTATAAGAAATATGATAACCTGAAATTTAAAATTTACCAGATAGACTCAAAAAGTTGAAATCCATCTTCAAAAAAGTAAAGATAACAGAAAAAAAGGAGTCTATTTACTTGGACTAATTAGAATTATACAATCTGGCTCGGCGCCTGTGGCTCAATCGGCTAAGGCGCCAGCCACGTACACCTAAGGTGGCGGGTTCGAATCCCCAGCTCGGGCCCGCCAAACAACAATGATGGCTGCAACCAAAAAATTGCCGGGCGTTGTGGCGGGCGCCTGT
>CAUYQV010096031.1:0-18332 GCA_963574575.1 Galagoides demidoff
TAATATTTTTCTAACTAGAGTTGTGCTGTCCAATAAAAATAGCTACTAGTCACATGTGGCTAGTGAGTTTGAAATGTGGCTAGTTTGAATGGAGACACGTGAAAATAAAATACAACCCAGATTTTCAAAACTCAGTATTAAAAAAGGAATGCAAAATATATTTTAATAATTATGATTTCATCTTGAAATTATATTTTCTATATTGTGTTAATAAAATACATTTTATTAAAAACTACTTGTTACTGTCCTAAAACTTAAAATTACACGTGTAGCTTGCATTTGTTGCGGACATATTTCTATTGGATAGGGCTGATCTAAGGAATTTCTGCACTATCATATAATTACTGATAAAGGCAACCACAAGTTATCTAATAATTAAATTTGTCAATTTTACTTCTGTAGTCTAGTACATCACTTGTATCATAACTCTATTAAATATATCCCATTTCACGATAACATGAAGATAATACAAAAGGTATTGCTTGCCTGGTTTCTTTTGGAATATTCCAAAACCTTCTAGAATTTTTAAAGTTCTTGAAATAATTACCTAACAGATTCTGGTTGCTAGTTATGTTTTTTTTTTTTCTGAACCAGGCAGAAATAATTGTGGTTACATGCATGTGAATGAGAAAATCCTTAATGAAGGTCATCTGTGCAGCTTGAAGAAGGGTCACATATCCCATCTGGAAGAGGGAGTACCAACACCTGACCCATCCAGGGGCCTCACCCAGACCAGGACTGCCCTTCAGGGACGTCTCTGGTTACAGTAGACGCAGCCAACACCATTTCCACTTAAACTGGGACCAAACACTTTTGTGTCAACTTTGCTTCTCAATTTGACTCTTGCAGGCATGAAATGATTATCCAAACTCTGAGTAAGAAATAAATCTAAAAAAGTAGGTAGAACAGAAGGAAGGGCTTGAGAACATTTATATAAAAGCTTTGAATGTTTTATAGAACTCTAGAAGCTCTAGAATCCTGATAACTGAATGCCCCAGTTAAAATAAATCTCATAGCGGCTTGGCGCCTGTGGCTCAATTGGCTAAGGCACCAGCCACGTACACCTAAGGTGGCGGGTTCGAATCCCCAGCCCGGGCGCCAAACAACGATGATGGCTGCAACCAAAAAATGGCCGGGTGTTGTGGAGGGTGCCTGTGGTCCCAGCTACTTGGGAGGCTGAGGCAGGAGACTTGCTTGAGCCCAGGAGTTGGAGGTTGCTGTGAGCTGTGATGCCATGGCACTCTACCCAGGGGGTAGCTTGAGGCTCCGTCTAAAAAATTAAATAAATAAATAAATAAATAAATCTCATAGCAATACAAAGTAGATTCATTTATATTCCTGAAAAGTGGAATTCTGTCCTCAAGTTCAAGTATCAGAAAAAAAAAAACTAAATTCCATAAAATGCACTAACAGTTTCAACACAATTAAGTCTGGAAGTGCTATACTATTCTGATTGAAAATTATTCGTGTCTTTGACTGTGTTGTCATACTTAGATTTACCAGTTATCTTTCAAATTGAGATTTATGTAAAGGGAATTATTTTATGTTTAATAAAATACCAAATGTAGGTCTAATACACATTGTTTCGCACTGCTTGATATGAGTCGGTGTCTGACGTCCTGGTTCTCAGCCTCAATACCAGTGAAGCCCCATGAATAATACACAGGAAGCAGTAATGGGGAGTGATTGCATTTCTGATATTTCTCAGAAATGTTAAGTTATTTCCTTAGAAAAGTTCCACTGGAGCTGTTTCATTTAATGCTTCTAGACTAAACTGGTTAATCTATACAAATAATAATAGTTAAAATTCATTATTCATTTATTAAGTATCAGAAGCTGTTCAATGATTGGTTCTTACAACAATTTATTAGTTTGAGATTATTCTAAGAAATCAAAGCAGAAGAGAGGATGGAGGTGTAAATATTGAGGGGATTTCAAACCTGTGCAATCTGCTTCTAGAGTTTTAACCACGTCCTGGGGGACGTCACAAAAACGTTTCCAATCTTTTTTTTTTCTGTCATTAAGATTAAGGATTTTTTTTTTTTATTAAATCATAGTTGTGTACATTCATGCAATCATGGGGTACAATGTGCTAGTTTTACACACAATCTGAAATGCTTTCATCAAACTGGTCAACATAGCCATCATGGATTTCAAATTGTATGTAAAAACAGCACACTGTACCCCATGACAGTATTAATGTACACAGCTATGATTTAATAATCATAATAATAAAAGACATTTATAATTTACACCTAGTAAATTTCACATGTCCTACCTTTTAAGAGTAAGGGGAAATGACGAGGACCCTGGAGGTGGTACGTGTTGGTCAGTACAGGGACTGTCCTTCATGGCTGCAGGCGGGATCAGGGGTTAAGGACCAGAGCACTGGCAGTACCTGCCCCTGAGGTATAATTAAGAACATGGTCAGATTTCTTGAAAATAGTGAATCCTACAATAGATTTGGAGTCATTATTCACCCTAAACTTAATCTTTGAAAAAAGAGTAACTTCTCATTTTTAGACTGCTCCCATCTGTACATTTATTAGAGGAGTTTGCACACACTAGTAAGCGAAATGAATTTCAAATAAATTGTATCTATTCTCTCAAGCACTAAAACACTAAGAAAGGTTAGTCAAAAATGTGGTTTTCTTTCTCAAAGTTCAGAATAGTACTGGGGCACAAATTTTTTTGGTTACACTAATTGTTTTTTTCACAGTTTGAATCAAAGTTAGGAGTGTGTCCCTCAGCCAGGGAGTGCCCACTGCACCTGTTAGGTGTGACTTCCCACTCCGAGCAGCTTGCTTTCCTCACCAGCAATAGCCACACCTGGGTGTTTACCCAGAGGAAAAGAGTCAACGTTACCAAAAATACACATGCACTTGAATGCTTATTGTAGCACAGGTCACAGTTTTGAAGTCGTGGACCCAACCCAAGTGCCTACCAATACATGAGTGTATTTAAAAAATGTGGTATATGGATACCACAGAGTACTGCTCAGTCACTTACAAAAAATTAGTGAACTAACACCTTTTGTAGCAACCTGGATGGAACTGGAGACCATTCTTATAAGCAAAGTTTAGCTTAGAAGTTTGGACAAGCACACCACATTTACTCACTAATCGATCAACAGCTGTGTATTTGGTAGTAAAATAAATGGTTTAACTGATGTTTCACTGTTTTGTGATGGGCTAATATTTTAAATGAAGAACCTGATTATGTAACATAATTGGTGCATTCACATTGCTTGAAGGATATGGCATCACACGGTTATGCCAGGCAGGAAAGAATTGGTTGTGGAATGCCTTAACCAGCATTTATTATTCATTTTACCTTTCTAATGATTTCAACTTCATTGTGAAAGAAAGAAGATTTTTAAATTTTATTCCACAGTTTTCTTAACACCTTATGCTTTATATATTTATAACGCATTATATATTTATAACGCCTTACTAAGCAGACAGAAATAAGAACTAAAATGATCAGGTAAATAATAGATAAAGAACAACATGGTGATATTAAACTAGAAGGAAATCATCCTTATTTATAATAGCAGGATTTTTAAAAATTTTAACAAGGGTTTTAAAGTTAACATGAGGGCACATGCAGACTATTTTTTAATGCCTTTTGCAGTGGGACGGGAAATCATAGTGTTTTTAAAAATTATTTTTCTCCATGTCTTGCTTTAAGAATGGGTAGTATGTTCAATACTCTCCTAATATTAAGGTGTGAGAGAAATGAGGGTAAACACAGTCTTATAAGAGACTTTTGAAATGCATTGTAGACATAGAATTTAATTTAATTTATAAGTATTATAGTAAAAATAATATTAACACATTCTTAAAGAAATACCTTTTTCTTCTTGAGGGTTTCTAGAGAACAAAGATGTATGAAGACGATTTTTTAAATATATAAAGTATAATGTCAGTAGTTATTTTTATGTAATACAAACATCAAAAAAATCAAAACAGAATATATCTATACTAAATTTTATTTCCTGTAATATTTAAATGACTACATCTGAAAATTGATACCTCTGAAAGATGATATATCTGAAAATTGAAAAATTATCAAACTATTGTTATTCATATTTGAAACTCTTATATGCCATGTCATGCTTTAGTTTAGTTTAAATTAAATTCATAAACTTATTTCTCTATAAAGTTTAAATACTGTAAGGTAGGAAATTATTTTATATATATCTTTTGAAATAGCCCCGTCAACGTGCATTGGGGTTATATGTAGGTATTGATTTTATACTGTTAATAGAAAGCATCTTTAAATATACAGCACACCAAATATCTAATTATAATATATAGTCATTTAAAAATGCTTATATAAAATATTCTAAAATTTATTTTCACATTAATCCTAATAAGATAGCTGTGTGCTTGAAGATCATTATTTTTCCCTCATAGACTATGGTCACTGACTTGCCTTTTGGGATTTGCTATCAATTTTTATTGAGGGATATAATAATATTTAATCATAGCTCAGATTATAGGGAGGAGTGAACACAGTGTCCACTCTGCCTAGCAGTGTTTCCTGATGAGTTTTGATGAAGTAGGGGGTCAGGAATGTCCTCTTTTTGCTTGCTACCAAGAATAATTGCTTGCTTCTAAAATAACTTTGTGTTGTTGTTGTTTAATTTTGCTGCTATTGTTATTTTTCAGAGATGATGAGGGAAGTTATTCATTTTAATGCTCTGAATTCTGTAAAAAAAAAAAAAATCACTTAATATTGATTTCTTCTGCTTTGGCTGATGGAAAACTTAAATTGAAATTATAGCCAAAATTTAAACCGTGAACTGTGCTGGATTTTATATGACCATATCTTCCATTTTGCTTTCTTAGCAGTAGGTCATTAAATATGAAATGTCTGATTTTGAAACAAAGTTTAGTTTAGTTTGTCTCAAAGAAACAGCACAATTAAACAAAGGAAGGGCCTAATCCATTCCCACAGTTTTGGCATCTCGATGTTCATGCACAAGGCAAGGAAGCCTGGAGAGGGAATTGGGACAATGTCATGAAAGTTGTTTTTCACAGCTTGATGAGATTTGAATATTTTTCCTTGCAAGACGTGGCACAAAACATGGAAAAAGTGGAGGTTAGTTGGTGCAAGATCTGATGGATACAGTAGATGACAGAGCATTTCCCAGGTCAGGCTTTGTATTAGAGCAGCTTTTTTTTTTTTTTTTGGTGCAAGGTAGAGTGTTGTTTTGCCATAGGATTGACTATCTCTATTGACCAATCTCATCATTTCATCCAGTTGGTTGCACAGGACACCTGCTCTATTCAATTTACCAGGTTTCATGACACCATAGTGGACGACACAGTGCTGGACCACCAAGCAGACACCATTATTACTTTTCTTTTAATGAATATACGGCTTGGGACCGTGTTTTAGCACCTCGTCTTTATCCAACAATGGTGCCAAACATTTGCAATTGTCAAAAAGAATCCATTTTCCCTCACACATAACAATATGGTACAGAAAGGAACTGCTGTTACGTGTAACAACAAAGAAAAGGAAGCTTCCAGCAATTTCTAATTCTGACACTCATTTACCTCATGTAGATCCATTTGTTTCAAATGGTCTAATATTGCGGGATCGTTGATGTCACTCCTTGATGCAATTTGTATGTAGGTTGAGATAGACTCGCTTCCACTATAGCTTTCAGCTTATTATTATCCACCTTGGTTTTAGGTTGCCTATGTAGCTTATTTTAAAGATTAAAATCACCAGAATTGAACTTCTCAAAACATCGATGTACTCTGTGTTCATTAGCCACATCCTTCCCAAACACTTTTTTGCTATTTCAAGTTGTCTATGCTGCATTGGTTGCATGATAGAACTCATATTTGAAAATAACACTAATTTTTGACTTATCTGTGGTTTTGCAAAAATTGCTATAAACAGATATTTGAAAGATAGTCACAAGGCAAGATGTGCATTTGAAATAATGAGAAAGTTTCTTCACAGTAAAAATAAAACAAGAAATGTCAAAATGAAGTGTCAAGAGATATCAACTATCAAACTTAGTACTTAAGGAAATTGGACATTTCATACTCAACAACCTAAATTTTTTTTTTTAATTGAATGGTAACTATACATTAATGCACTTCTGGGGTACAGTGTGGGGTTTTCACACACAATCTGAAACACTTCCATCGAACTAACAACCTAAATTTTACTGTTTTTATGATTACCACTTTTGCCATTGACTTGTATGTGTTCCTTATATATTTTGGATGTTAACCCCTTATTAGGTACATAGTTTGCAAATATTTTCTCCCAATCTATAGGCTACCTTTTCACTTTGTCAGTTGTTTCTTTTGGTGGGCAGGAGCCTTTTAACTTGTTATAGTCCTCCTTGTTTATATTTGCTTTGTTGCCTAAGCTTTTATGTGATATCCACCAGTGTCATTGCCAAATCCACTATCAAGGAGCTTTCCCTTATGTTTTTTTCTAGGAGTTTTATAGTCCTAGAAAAAGTCCTTTGGTCTTATGTTTAGTTCTTTAAAGTCCTTTGGTCTTGTGTTTAGTTCTTTAATCTATTAACAAACACCATTTTTTAATTCTTTTTTTCCTTTTTTTGGAGACAGATTCTCACTTTGCCACCTCAGTAGCGTGCCATCAGAGCTCACAGCAACCTCAAATTCTTGGGCTCAAGCAATTTTTCTTGTCTCAGCTTCCCAAGTAGCTGGGACTCTATAGGCATCTGATACAATGCTCAGCTATTTTTAGAGATGAAGTCTAGCTCTAGCTCAGGCTAGTCTCGAATTTATGAACTTAGGCAATCCACCCACCTTGGCTTCCCAGAGCAATAAACACCATTCTGTACATATCACTTCCACTTAGGTTGAACTTAAGTATGTAGCTGCCTGAGTAAAATGCAGGGTTTTTTTGTTTGTTTTTTTCTTCCAAGTTAAAAAGATTTGGGGGAGGGAGGATGTTGTGGGTGAAATGGCTTAATAAAATGTCACATCTTTGGTACTTAATACTTTTCTTATGACTTCTCCTTAAATTTGGATTTCCTCAATATGCATTTTCAGAAGAAAGTTAAGATGATTGTGAATATGAAAGGTTATTTTTATTTTATGAAGTATTGTAGTTTATGGCTTTATATTTACTTATTTATAATTTTTCCAACCCTAAAGACAAGAAACTTTATGGCTTTTTATACATTTGGTGTCATTCTCTGTCATTTTTTTTCAACAAGCATTTATTTGTAAGGTGGAGTATGGGTTTTATGCTGGAGAAGCAGAGATGAGAGATTGTTAAAGAGCTGACAGTTATATTTGGGAAACATAAATATAGTGCAGTGTGGCAAGGCAGCACAGGATGTGTCTTACAGTAAAGCTTCAGAGGAGTATGTATGTATCTGGTCTGGGTGTTAGATAAGGTTGCTTGAAATATCAAGTAGAGTTTAAATAAGGAGGGATATGTGGGATAGAGACATGAAAATTTGAAGTAGTAATAAGCCTTTACTTATCTAGACCTAGTGGCAACTCCTTATCTCTCTGAAACATTGCCAAATACCAGATACATACCATTTTAATAAATAATACTTTTTAGGCTTTCACTAAGAGCTTTTTACATATAATATTTACCGTTTCTAAGGTCATAGTAGATGAGAGGCATAATTTAGAATCAAATACATACTGACAGCAGGACTTTGAGATTGTTAACAATATGATAGCAATGAAAAAATTGGAAAAAAATTATGTAAAAAACTAAGTCATAAATAATATAAAGAAAACAAAAACATCCTTGGACAACCTAATTAGTTTTAAGGGTATCAATTGTATTAATATTAGTACAGAATAATAATGAAAGTTTGCTATGCTCTCTTTTACCAAGAAAAGTTAAAAATATGGTTTGTATAATATATATATTATTCAAGGTTTCTCCACAGAAACAGAACCAATAGGATGAAAAGATAGGGTGGATAGTTAGATACAGATATATATCTCTTGTGAGAGTTGACACACATGATTATCGAAGCTGAAAAGTCCCAGGATAGGCTGTTTACAAACTGGAGAACTGAGGAAGCTGGTAGCGTGGCTCAGTCCAAGTTTGAAGGCCTAAGAACCAGGGAAGATGGCTTTCAATCTGAGGCCAAAGGCTGACAGTCTGGAGGGACACTGGTGTGAATTCTAGAGTCTGGAGAAAGACTGGAGAACATGGAGTTCTGATTGTAAAGACAGGAGAAGACAGCTGTCTTGGCTCTAGAGGAGAGAAGGAATTTACTTTTCTTCTGCTTTCTCTCTTCTGGAGCTAGATTGTATGGTGCCCACCCACACTGGGTGAGGGTGGATCTTTACTCAGTCCATTGATTCAAATGCCAATGTCTTCTGGAAATATTGTCATAGACTGAGATATTGAATCAGTAAGTATAATGCAGATATTCTAAAATCCAAAAAAATCAGGACTTCAGAACATTTCGGATAAGGGGTATTCAACTTGTACTTAGCGTATAGATTTACTTGTCTTGAGTAAGTTAATGAATGTAGAGGAGATGTAGTTCAGTTCCTGGCACATATTTAAATGCTCATAATTGAGCATTTAACTCTCTTGTCTTGTTTTGTTTTGTTTTTGAGACAGAGTCTTACTCTGTTGCCCTGGGTAGAGTGCCATGGCGTCACACCTCATAGCACCTTAAACTCTTGGGCTCAAGTGACCCTCTTGCCTCAGCCTCCCTGCGTCTACAGACATCCGCCACAACAACCAGCTAATTTTTTCTATGTTTAGTAGAGCTGGGGTCTCGATTTTTTTTAGTCTGGTCTCAAACTCATGAGCTCAGGTGATCCACCCTCCTCAGCCTCCTACAGAGCTGGGATTATAGGCATGACATCCTTCCTTTCTTTCCTCTTGTGTCAGGAATTTGTGAAGTTTCAGTAACACTTGTTAAGTGAATTTGTAAATGATGTTAGAGCTGATGTGGATCTATCTGTCTATCAGTAAGCTTTTTGAATGACAGTCTCTTAAAATGAATACTACCTAGTGTATAATAATACACACATAATAATACACATATAAGCTTTTTGAATGAGAGTCTCTTAAAATGAATACTACCTAGTGTATAATAATACACTCAGACCACCTTCCCTGGTCTTTAAACTAGGTGGCAGCAAGTTATTTAGTTTCCAAATTAGATAACCAGCCTGAATAACTTTCTCTGGTCCTTGTCAGGCTTGTAACTGTTATGATGGTGGTAGGTATAAGTATCTTGAAGATAATGTCAGCTGTATGTATTGCTAAGGAGTTTAAAGTAGATGGAAAATATTTGAAATTTATTTTTCTGGACTTGCTGCTTTCTTACTTTGTTGGTTTGTGTTGAATCAAGTTGTAAGCAGGTTGGGTTTCTTCTGAGGCCTCTGTTCTTGGCTTGCAGATGGCTGCCTTCTCTTTCTGTTTTCACATAGTCTTTCCTCTTGTGCAAGCATCCTTGGCATCTCTCTGTGTGTCCAAATTTTCATGTCTTATAAGCAATAGGGCCTATGCTAATGGCTTCATTTTAACTTAATCACATATGTAAAGGCTCTTTTTCCACATACAGTCATTCTCTGTATGTGGAATATACTTAATGAATTTCTGGAGTAGAGGGACATAGTTTAGTTTGTAACAATGTCTCTTACTGCTGGTTTGTTCAAACCAAGATCTAATTGAACACTATACAGTTGCACTTATGCATTTGTAAATTAATGTCTGTTTTAATCTACAGCATCTCTCCTAGTGTTTTTTCCCTTCACCTTTTCATAGCTATCCAGATACCTAGCCACATCTAGATGCTTCCAATCCTTTAAAATATTCCACATTTTGGATTTGCCTAATTTATTTCCTTTTTTTTTTTTTCTATTTCTTGTGAGCCGAAAGCTCAATCAAAAGGTTTGTTTAAGGGTGGCACCTGTGGCTCAGTGAGTAGGACGCTGGCCCCATATACTGAGGGTGGCGGGTTCAAACCTGGCCCCCACCAAACTGCAACAAAAAAATAGCAGGGTGTTGTGGCGGGGCACCTGTAGTCCCAGTTACTTGGGAGGCTGAGGCAAGAGAATGGCCTAAGCCCAGGGGTTAGACAGGTTGCTGTGAGGTATGTGACACCACGGCACTCTACCAAGGGAGACAAAGTGAGACTCTGTCTCTACCAAAAAAAAAGGTTGTTTAAACTAAAACATTTGGGGAACAAATACTTCATAGTTGATGCCGTATATATCGTGATTCCTTATATCTGGAGGCAGTATTCAGCTGTTCTACTCTTAGTGCTGCTGATTGATAACTGAGTAAAGTGTGACAGAATCTGATACTTCTATTAAAAAATTTGCTTTTCCCCTAGTAACCAGCAAGTAATCTGTGGGATGTTACTTTGACTCTAAATACTCTGTATAGTTTTGGTAATTGTTATTTGAGATAACAATTGCCTGAATGCCATTAGTTAGGGTTGTTATGAGTAGTCAGTGCTTGGCTTTTTTTTTTTTTTTAACCCATTTCTTGTATTTGGGAAATTCTACCAACTTATGAGACAGATCCTCCTTTTCACTGGAGAAGCTACAATTGGTAGATGTTTTACCTTTACCCCCTACCTTTATGGAAAACAATATTCCATGCAACCTAGCCCCCTTTACATCAGGCATGAGTACATACCATGATTCCATCAACAAAATATACCTTCCTCTAATTTTTGGTTGCAAATTAGTAATATAAACATGATGGAACTGCAGTAGTGGTTCTAAGTGTGGCGTCTAGACTGCTGAATGTGGGTGGTGCAAGGTATGGCATCTGTGCCCAGCAGCAACAATGGAGCAGCAGTGGTGTCATCCCTGGGCAAGTTGAGGCATGCTTTTGGGCATGTTCTTGGCTGTGTGAATCATAATTTTGGGTCCTTGCTATTCTGAAGTTGTCTTTTTAAAAAAATTGTTTTATATTTAGCTGTAGTTTGCTTTTCTTAATAACAATGAACTCTGAGACAAATGCTTTGAAAGTATAATTAGATTTGAAGTTGGACTCATTGGCCTCTAAAGTACCCTTATATCTGTGATTACATTTACCTACTCATACAAAAAGTCATTACATATTGGCTTGGCACCTGTAGCTCAGCGGCTAGGATACTGGCCACATACACCAAGGCTTGCAGGTTCGAACCTGGCCCAGGCCTGCCAAACAACAATGACAACTGCAACAAAAAAATAGCTGGGTGTTATGGTGGGCGTCTGTAGTCAAACTATTCGGGAGGCTGAGGCAAGAAAATCACTTAAGCCTAAGAGTTTGAGGTTGCTGTGAGCTGTGACACCCAGGCACTCTACCAAGGATGACATAGTGAGACTGTCTTCAAAAAAAAAAAAAAGTCATTATATATTCTTCTTGTTCTTTGGTATATTATCTTGTTTATTAATTGCCAAGTTTTGTAACTGTTCATTTCAGTTCCACTGTGTGTTGATTTGGAGATACAAAGATGAATAGTTTGCCTTCAAGAAAAATAAATTATATAGTGATGTTAATCTTGAAAGATAAAGGCATTTGCAAATCAAATAGGAAATCATTTGTAGGGGGAGGGGGAGGAAATTATGAAAAAGGTAGCTGTTGAGTTTTAGAAGATTAGTAATATCTGGATGTGGCTATAAGGGGAGAGAAAGGATTCTTCAAGTAAAAGAACAGGATAACTGAAGGTAGGATGTTAAACATGGGGATGTTTATGAGAGATTACAACTGATAATATGCTTATATTTATTCATATAAAACAATAAAACACCCATTGCATTTAACATCAATAACTTCCTTTGAATGAAAAGTAACTGTTTCTAAAATAAAATAATTTAGTGAGAAGACAGCATTGTTTTTCATTTTACACACATCTGTAATGTCTGGCTTAGTAGGAGAGCGACATTCAAATAATTGCTACTGCATTGACCCTATTGCGGTGTGCACTTTGGTTGAAGTATGAAAAGCAAAGCTAACGGGAGGTGTATTTTAATGTTGATATTTTTCTTTGATACCACACTAGAATTCTACACTGATGTCAATTAATGGTGGGTAAGATTGCTAGTGCCTTAGACTGCTACAGGCAGTCACAGTATTCTTCATCACCATACAAGAAATCTGGTGTGGTATTAAGGGTTAGTTGCCATGTAGAATCTGGCATCATATTAATGGAACTTTTTGTCACTTGTGACATTTAAAATCCACTGGCGTGTCTTACACTTTAAATGGATCTTTTACTGGTGCATGTTTAACCTGTGCATGATTTTATAGCATTGATTATTTGAAAGGCATTAGCTCCCTAAGCCATGTTGCTTTTTATGATGTTGACATGTTTCATTATACAATATAAAGAAGTCACATTTGTTAATATTGCTATAAATCTCAACAGGAAAGTCTTTAAATGGGGAAACTATTAAGTTAATATTTGATTGAAAACCTTAATTTTATCATTGGCAACAGATACCATCAGTTATTTTCTTTGAAGTTAACAGTCATTGTTTGAATCTGAGAAGCTGTTTTAAATAACCAATTCCTTATAACCATAGTTTGTTTGTTGTTCTTTTAAGTAAAAATGGTATGCTGTGAAGAAAGTAGTTCAACCTGTAACTCAAAAATTATATAATTTTCCTCTAAAAATTTTCTTTTAGAAGAAATTTAGCATTTTCTTCTAAAAACTATGTTATTTTGGTGTGTAGCAGAAATACTTTGTGTACTTCCTATTTTGTCACATAGAGTGTTAAGATGTGTACTCAAAGATTGAAACTTAATAAAATTAGTACTTTTTGTTGCTTCATTAAGAGCAGTCTGAGCAAACTTAGACTGTTGCTATTACTGTATTGCTATTTTTTATTGGTTTCATTTTCCCCCAAATACTTTAAATATGCAGTTGGTTGAACCTGAGGATGTGGAACTCACAGATACAGAGGGCCAACTGTTTATCAACCTTGCTAGTGGTGACTTTAATACAGGCAATGATCCAATTCTGACCCATGCAACCTAAGGAGAAGTTAACTAGGGAACTTCTAGAAAATATTTCCCTCATTTAATAAAGAGATGCTTCTTTTTTTGGTCCAACATAATGGCATCTACACACAATGCTAGAATTGCTGTAGTTTTCCCGAATAATGGGGGCGGGGGGAAGAAGTGAACATATTGAGGATGACAGGTCAAAATGATAGAATGCCCCTGAGAACTTGGTGATGTTTATTAGCTGCTGAATTAACCAACCTGCCACTGCTGTCCTACTAGTAATGTGAGATAATAAAAGCTTCTTACAGGTTAAGCTATTTTTCTGGTGTTACTTGCAGCAAAAAACAAGCTAATAGGTAAGGGTTAACATCTCAGTTCTGCCACTTATAAATCGTGTTATGTAGGACAAGTTACTCAGCTTCTTTGTATCCTTTTTTTTTCCCTCATCTGTAAAGTAAGTATAAGGAAGATACTAACTTCCTAAGGTTGATTTTAAATGAAATAATTCAAGTAAAGCATTTAACAAGTACCACGTGTATTAGGTCTGACAATTAAGTTCTTGAACTTGCCACTCTGTCCTTATATTGGCAGTATTGTACAAACAACTCGGTAAAGTTTCATAACCTTGATATATTAGTGTCTCACAGTTGTGTTTGTGTTGATGTGTGACAGTGTCTTGCTGAGTGGTGTTCATTATTGCATGTTTTTGTGTGCCATTGAGAGAATGTTGGAGCTTGAATTAGAGCAATGAACAAACATTCACTTTCTTGTTAAACTTGGCAAGAGTGGAAGTGAAATCAGGGACATGTTAGTTCAGGTTTATGAGGATAATGCATGAACAAAACAGCAGGATGCAAATTGATTAAACATTTTTCTGAGAAGAGAAAAAGTGCCTGCTGATGGAGAGAGGTCAGGGCAGCCAGTAACAAGCAGAACTGATGAAAACATTGCAAAAATTTATTGAATTGCATGCCCAAATCATTGGCTGACTGTGAGAAGCATAGCAGACCAGGTAAATATTGATAGAGAAACAGGAAAATCTTAACGGAAAATCTTGGCATGAGAAAGGTATGTGCAATAATGGTCCCAAGGGAGATCACTGATGAACAGTATCTGTGAGGGAGTTTTTAGCCAGTAAACAAATAACTCTATTGGAACGTCCTCCCTGCTCACCTAATCTGGTGCCTAATGACTTTTTTCTTTACCCAGGAAATATTGAAAGGGGGACATTTTGATGAGATTCAGTATATCAAGGGTAATATGACAACAGCTCTGATGGCCGTTCCAGAAAAAGAGTTCCAAATTGCTTTGAAGGGTGGGCTAGGAGCTGACATTACTACATAGCTTCCCAAGGGGAGTACTTAAAAGGTGACTGTAGTGATAATCAGCAAGCAGGTATGTAGTGCTTTATCTAGGAGGAGTTATCAAACTTATTTGTCAGATCTCATAAATTGAGACATGATTTAAAGTGTATGTGAGGGAGTACATAAGTTATATGCCATTACTAAGCCATTTTATATAAGGGATTTGAGCATCTGCAGATTTTGGTATTTTTGGAGGATCCTGGAACCAGTACCCTATGGATATTGAGGGACTGTAAACATTACTAGCTGGGGCTGTGAAGAGAGAGTATGTGTGTAAGTGATCTCCATTCTTGATAATGTGATTGTGAAGGTACTAACCTAAACAAGGGGTCTGCCAACAGAAAGAAGGGGGGGTTGTGGAAATAATAATTTCATAGGTAACAGAATTTCTGCTACCTTATATCTTTGTGACTTTTTTTTTTTTTTTGAGACAGTTTTGCCCTGTCAGCTCTGGTAGTGTGATTGTAGATCATTGCAACCTCAAACTCCTGGGTTCAAGAGATTCTCTTGCCTCAGCCTCTCAGAGTGCTAAGATTACAAGGCTGAGGCACTGTGTCCAGCCCTTTGTGACTCTTAACCACTTCTGTACTATGCTTTGTCTCTAATTTAAGAAGGTATGTTTAAAAAAAAAAGTTGATTATAAATGAGGGAGAAATGTAAAGGTAATACATTTCAGGATAGAACAAATACTACTTGTAAAAATTTGACAGTGACTGTTCAGATATAGTCTAAGTTCTGATGTAGATAGGTGAGTAATACAGATCACGTGAAAAAGCAAATTTGAGATAATACTGGGATATGTAAAATAAGTATGTCTTTCATAGGCTGATGGGTTATCATTTGTTTTAATTAACCCTAATTAGGTCAATACTAAATAATTCAGTTTAGCTATGTAGTTTCAGGGTTATGGGAAGAAACTCAGAAGATTCGGAGAAAAGAAAATGAAAAATGCATTAAAGAGATGAGCCATAGGCTAAATAAATTATCAGAATTAGTAGGATTTTCTTTCTGTTGGTAAAGAGAAAGTTAATAAGTGACCTTAATAGTAGACTTCAAGCTTGTAAAAAAATTTTAGGTTTGACTGATTAATGGCTCTCTCCCTCCTTTCCTAGAAAAGGAAATTGAGAGTGCAGTAAAATACTTTAGAGATAAAGAGCAGCTTTATGAGTATAAAGATTGTTAAACGATGGATCACCAGGCCAGCTGTAGGTTTTTGTCAAAATAAAGTTAGTTCTATAAGTCATAATTATAGATTAAATTATGGGCAGATTTTTTTTAAAGCTGTTGGAGTTGGGATGTAATTCTGAGTCTGAATATATCTTCAGTCAAACTCTTGAAGGTCCTACCCACCCAGCTTCTCTCCCTACTTGAATGGGCCTTTGGTAGCTGTTTAAGAGGTTTATTTTTCCCCCATAAATAGGTCTACAACAGTGTGGGATAAATTAATTAATTAATTTGTGACAGAGTGTTACTTTCTCACCCTTGGTAGAGTGCTATGGTATCGTAGTTCACAGCAACCTTGAACCCTTGGGCTCAAGTGATCCTCTTGCTTTACCCTCCTGAGTAACTGGGACTACAGGTACCTGCTGTTATATGCAGCTGTTTTTCTTTTTTTTTTGGTAGAAAAGGGGTCTCATTCTTGCTCAGGCTGGTCTTAAACTCCGAGCTTAGGTAATCCACCCACCTTGGCCTCCCAGAGTGCTAGTATTATAAGCGTGAGCCACTGTACCTGGCCAACAGTATGTAATTTAAAAAATTAGAACAAACAAACATGTGTCCCACAGATACACAAGCTGTTTTGATTTTTTTTCATTGTTGCCTTTTAAAGTATGACTACATAAAGTTTCTCAAGTTTTTTTCCCCCCGCTGACAGAAGTTATCTATATTATAGAAAAGCTGTAGTAATTTCTGTGAACATCTAGATATATATTCTTCTAAAGCCTTTTCTTCATATGCATGTGTTTCAGGGTTGTGTGACTCTGTGCTTCTATAGCATCATGCATATGAATAGTAAGTTATAGTAATTATTTTCTCTTTCCTATTAAATTTTGAGCCCTTAAAAGACATATATTATTGTGTTCATCTTTGTTTCTCCTATAAAATCTAGTACTTCACATAGAAAATTTGTAGATAAAATTTGTATATTTTCTTACTATTACATTTGCCATGTTGCTTTATCATTTTTTTCTAATTTTATTTTTAATGTTTGCATAATATTCCACTGGGTTCTATTGAGTTGAATAATTTATCTGTTTTTGTATGGCACTAGTTTTAACAAAATTTGAAAGAAATTGAAGCAGTCCTGATTCCAAAAGGCATTAAGCAAAATGCTTGCTAAAGAAGAAAAAGGTAACCAGCCTGAGCCAGAGTGAGACCCTGTCTCTAAAAATAGCTAAGCGTTGTGTCAGGTGCCTATAGTCCCAGCTACTCAGGAGGTGGAGGCAAGAAAATCATTTGAGCCCAAGAGTTGGAGGTTGCTGTGAGCTATGATAGCTATGGCATTCTACTCAGGGTGACAAAGTGAGACTGTCTCAAAAAAAAAAAAAAAAAAAAAAGAGGCTTGGTGCCTGTAGCTCTGTGGCTTAGGGCACCAGTCACATACATAGGATCTAGTGGGTTCCAATCCAGCCTGGGCCTGCCAAACAACAAGGACAACTACAACCAAAAATTAGCTGGGTGCTGTGGCGGGCACCTGTAGTCCCATCTACTTGGGAGGCTGAGGCAAGTGAATCGCTTAAGCCTAAGAGTTTGAAGTTGCTATGAGCTGTGACGCCATGGCACTCTACCAAGGGTGACATGGTAAGACTCTGTCTCAAAAAAATAATTCTGTTTTAAGATTAATTCAAAAATTAATACCATCCTCCTTATTAATCTTGTTTCTTAATATTTAAGGCATAATTTACTATGCTCCATGCAAGTGCAGGCCTCGAACCCACATGCCTGAGTTTAAATTCCAGTACCACCACTTACTATGTGATCTCAAGTGAGTAACATAATTTCTCTGAGCCTCAGTTTTCACACCTATAAAATGATGTTAATAATACCAACCTTCTAAGGTTATTTGAACATTAAATGAATAAATATATGTAGTAGACTTTGATTACCAACTGGCACATAGAAAGCCCTCAGTAAATAGCCAGCTATTATTACTCCTCAGTATTATCAGCCAAGTACCTACCCCAAGGCCTTTATACTACCCATAAGACCTTTTCTTTTCTTTTCTTTTTTTTTTCCTTAGTAATCAAAGAGACTTTATTTATTTATTTTGCAGTTTTTGGCCAGGGCTGGGTTTGAACTTGCTACCTCCGGCATATGGGGCTGGCGCCCTGCTCCTTTAAGCCACCGGCACTGCCCCATAAGACCTTTTCTAAGAAACAACTCAGATCCCAGTCTAAGGCACTCATTTTTCTTATGTTCTTCCTCTTGAATTCATGGTAATTCCTCGATCTTTGATCTTAAGACTAAGTAATTTTCATAGCAAGCCCTCAGTAAATAGCCAGATATTATTACTCCTCAGTATTACCAGCTAAATAACTGCCCTGAGGCCTTTATACTACCCATAAGACCTTTTCTAAGAAACAAGAGAGTCATTACAAATATTATGTAATGATATGTGTCCGTTGTTATAGTATATGTATTGCATAGAAAAGTTTCATTATTTAAAAAGTCTTGTGTTCATGGGGGAAAGAATCCTATTCAGTAAATCCCTATTACATGTAGATATCCAGTTCTGCTGGGAGAACTGGATATCTACATATAAAAGACTAAAACTGGACCTGCACCTTTCTCCATTCACAAAAATTGAGTCATGATGGTTAAGAGACCTAAATTTAAGGCATGAAATGATAAAAATCCTCAAAGAAAACATGGGAAAGCAGTTGAAGATATTGGCCTGAGGAAAGACTTTTTGAAGAAGACTTCCATGGCAATTGCAACAAAAACAAAAATAAACAAATGGGACTTAATTAAACTGAAAAGCTTCTGTACAGCTAAAGAGACAACAACCAAAGCAAATAGACA
>CAUYQV010096032.1:0-25770 GCA_963574575.1 Galagoides demidoff
GGCGTTGTGGCAGGTGCCTGTGGTCCCAGCTACTTGGGAGGCTGAGGCAGGAGACTCACTTGAGCCCAGGAGTTGGAGGTTGCTATGAGCTGTGATGCCAGAGCACTCTACCCAGGGGGACTGCTTGAGGCTCTGTCTCAAAAAAAAAAAAGTTTGAATATTATAAGAATTTAAAAGAATAAATAAAATCCAAGATTACAGACTATTCACAAAACACAAATACAGTAGAACCTGCATAGTTGATCACCTCCTTAAGTGACCTAATTTCCACAGACCAGACATGCACCACATGTATGTATCAGTGCAATTCTTTGTGTTGATCACCTCAGTATGTTGACCAGTTTGTTACAGACCCTTGGGTGGTCAACTTACAGAGATTCTACTGTAATCAGAACACTGTTAAACTATACAATGAGGCGGAAACTGTATTAAAAATTAAAATAATGGTTTTAAACTCCTTTATAATTAAATAAGAACTAATATAAATGAATGAATATTTAACTCAAGAAGCTAAAAAAATTGGAGGAAAAACAGATTAGTAGGTATAATTAGAAATTGATGTGTTAATGAACAAAATAAAGCCCAACATCAAACCTGTAGAAATGATAAATAAGCCCAAGCGGAAATTTTTGTAAAATATGAACAAAATAGGTAAAACCTTTACAAGAAAGGCAAAAGCAAAAATATGCAACCCGGGATTGAGAAGAGGGGTTATAACCACAAATGCAAATGAACTAAAGTTACAAGGTAAAAATAAAGTCCCTGCTTACTGATCTTAAATCATTTTCAAGGTGCAAGGGATAAATGAGACTCATAAATATTAGTTCAAAAGTCAGGAAGATCACAAATCTTGGTAAAATACCTGCAGAAGTGGGCTGCTTGGGAAATTTCCCTTTGTCACACTCAGTACCTTGTATGTGGCATTTGTATCTGAATAATCATGAACTACAATCCGTCCAATCCTGGTAAAGTAGTTCAAATCTGGAAGTTTCTCCATGGAAGGGGAAAAAAATGTTCCTCCAAGTTTTCTTTATAAGGACATTGCTGTCTCCTTCCCTTGCTTCAAGAGAATAACATTTCTTGATACATGGAAATATTTTTCAACAAAGAACCTGTCCCACCAACTATGTTCCAAGTGGCTCAGCATTCCATCTCAAGTCCGGTGTCTGCTGCTGGATGGAAAGAATTTTTAGTGTTGTGCATGATCTATGGACCAATGGATTCAGCAGACTGTATGGAATCATAAGGAAGGAAACTGAAACATTTTTTAAAGTAATTTTTTACCTCTTTTAATACAAAATAGTCAGTTTCTGAAAAATAAAAAGACTACAGTTACTTATCTAACGTAAAATAGTAGACGCAATGGAGACCACCTTAGGTAATGGAGACCGATATATGTAACATAAGGTAAAATTGTAACTTTGAAATTAATGATACCTTGACTAGCTGGCTATGTTTGTCTTTGACTAAGGTTATTTAAAATCCTGTACAGATACAAGTTAACTTGTAGAAAATGTAGTAATGCAAACACAGCAGAACCTCTGTAAGTTGACCACCCAAGGGACGGTAACAAACTCGTCAACATGTGGAGGTGGTCAACATAAGGAACTAGGCCTGCTGTACTGATATGCACACATACTTTACTTTCTTGTACAGCTTTTGTTAGAGAATATCATATGAAATAATTTGCGATCATAACAGTCTAATCATTCATAGGGAATCATACAAAATCAATACATTTTTTGTTTTCTCATGGTTTAATCATTCTTTCTGAAAAAGAATCAATCTTGGTCTGTTTGTCTATTCTTTGGTCTACTCTTATTACAAATGTAAATGGAGAAAGCACTCTTAACGCTGGCTACACCACTCAGAATACTTGGGCATTTTTCTATAACAAATGACTCCAACTGCATTATCAGATTCAGATGCCTGACATCCTCTTCTTTTGGAGTCTCTGCAATATCTGTGTCTCCTCACTTGCTTCTTCCACTTCATCAGCTGCTTCATGCACTTTTATGCTGGTCTATACTTTGGTTGATATTGCTTGGAAAACTGCTTCTGGGTCAGGTTCACTACAGTTTACCAATCTCATCATCCTTTGCCACAAAACCTTCAAAATCTACTCCTTTGTTTGTTTGCTTGTTTGTTTTGAGACAGAGCTTCAAGCTGTCCCCCTGGGTAGAGTGCTGTGGCATCACAGCTCACAGCAACCTCCAACTCCTGGGCTCAAGTGAGCCTCTTGTCTCAGCCTCCAAAGTAGCTGGGACCACAGGCACCCGCCACTATGCCCAGCTATTTTTTAGTTGCAGCTGTCATTGTTGTTTTGGTGGGCCCAAGCTGGATTCGAACCTGCCACCTTAAGTGTATGTGGTTCTACTCCTTTAATTCTGCCTTGGGTGATGGACTGTCTGATGGGGTCAAAACATCATGCTCTTGAGTTGTGATAAATTCAACTTTCTTGAAAGACTTCTGTATCATTTCTGGCTGAAATTTATTCTAAGCAGAACTGACCAGAGGATAGCGTCCAGGGTGTTAACTGATAAAACAGATGAAACTGTTTCCATAGGTGGATACAGGTTTGTATTTTAGTGATGGCCCACTGTAGAAGCTGGACTCAGTAGGGCATTTTAAATGTTTTGATGATGCCTTGGTCAAGAAGTTGGATTTCTGAAGTTGTGTGGGGAGGCAGAAATTTGAGTGTCATGTTTGTGAGATGCTCTGGGTGTCCAGGACAGTTATCTACTGTCAGCAGAATAGACTGTCCTTACTCTCCATTTCTTGGTTGATACTCTTTACCCACTCCTCAAGAGGACACCACGTCCTCAAGAGGACGTGCATTTGTTTGATCTCTAAGTCAGGGGGAGGTCTTTGGCTCTAAGTTCTTGAATAAGTGTGGCTTTGCTGATTTACCAATCGCCAAGGTCTTTAGTTTCTCTCCGGCTGAACTGGTTCAAAGGAGAACTGTGAAACGTTCTCTGGAAAGTTTTCTGCTCTTACACTTGTCACCTCTCCTGACAAGGCTCCTGTCGGGCATCACCTTGAAAGAGTCCACACTTGTCAGCATTAAGGATGTTGCCTTTGAAGCCTTTGGCCAAGTCTGGGAACTTTCTGATGAACTCTTCTGCTGGAACTGCACTGGATTTCCCCACACAAGACTTTCTGGGAGATCTCGTGTCACAGTTTAAATTTTTTGAGCCAACCACCTGAAGCTTGGAAATCTGCCACCATGAGCTCCTATGTAAATTTTTTAGCAACTTCTTGGATCACTGGCCTGGAGATTTGGTTATTAACTGCCCTCATTTGTTTGAACCAGCTTAATGACTTCACTGAGGGACGTTTCCCTCTTTTTCTGCTGTAGGTCTCCACTTTCCTTACGGTAACTCTTTAAGTACACATGTTTAAGTTTTGGGGTTTGCCAACTGTGGTCTTGCTAACACCAAAGTGTTCCACTGTCCTTCAGCTGCTGCTTTCCAGAAAATATAGAAGATCAACCTTTTCATTCAATATCAGCCCTTTGAGTTCCTTCCTTTGGGTCATCATTTCTCAAATAACTGTAAAATTTTCCAGTAACTGTAGGGTGTACTTACAATTCAGACCAGTCCCTTAAGTTGAAAAATATCTTCTACAGCATGTGATAACCAATAGGACTTTAGGTCTAATCCAACATGTGGTAATAACAAAACATGAAAAAACAAACTTATGCTAAAGAAAAAATAACACAACTATGGGGCAAACAACTATACCTCTAGGTATAGAGTGGATTCAACTGGTCAAGTTATAGAAGGTAAGTTAATGTTGTGTGTCACAGTCCAAGTGGTCAAGACACAACTTACAGAGGTAGTCAATACACAGAGATCAGTCTTCCAATGAGTGCATGTGGTGCATGTCTGGTCTACAAAAATTAGGTCAACTCAAGGAGGTGGTCAGCGTAGGAAGGTGATCCCCTATGGAGGCATTCCTGTATAGACAGGCAAATTGTGTCTCCTAGAACACCAATGACTATCACCTTGGGAATACTAATTTTATACCAATTTTTAAAGTTATTTTAGCATTTCATACCTGACCTTAAAAGTGTAGTACTCTGGGTTTTCTTTTGATATATTTATAATATTTTACTGGTCTCTCATTAATTAATGAGTTAATCAAAATCCTTAATAAGTATTTATTTTATATTTGCATGAATCATGATTTTGTTTTAAAAATTATCCATTAATAGTTACACACACACACATATATATACATGTATCCAATCACATGCGTATGTACATATGTGCACAATGTATAATCTTATTGGACAATTTTCAACCTATATTTCTAATAGTTTTGTTGAATTTTTTTTTTTTTTTAATCCCACCAAGTCAACCACAGGAGATAGTCCCACAAAGTCTCAGGAACAGAACCAGGAGGTTGAGGTTAATTCCCTACTATAAGTTGGCCAAGGGGCCATTCAGGCTCTGGAGCTGGTCTGGAATTGGGTGGGACAGCCAGGCACAAAACATGCATCCCATTGTTCAACCTGGCTGAGGAATAAAAAGAGCTCGCTAAGGCAAGGAAGAGTCAGAAGCATTACTAGGAGAAGGCTCTCAAGGGAAAGAATAAACTCCATATGGGAAGAAGGAACTTCAGGAAGACAGAGTCCTAAAAATGAGTCTGGAGAGATCTCAACAAGACAGATGGGGCTTGGGAGATCCCAGAAGGCCTGAGCCGTGGGGAGAGGCAGGCACACACAGGGATGTCCAAGGGAAAAGGAGAGCAGCCAAGATGTGGGCAAGCCAGAAAGGCAGGGAGCGATGGAACCTTACCTTCTGGCAAAGTATGGTTTTGACTTGGCCATTTAGATTCCATGGACCTGTGACCCCCATTTTGACTGCTTATTTGACTTTTACAGATACTTCAGCTCAACTTGCCAGGAGGGTACCAATGCCAAGGCACTAAATGTGGCTAATCAAATAGGTAAGAATGAGGTGATTGTGGCCATATTTTAATGGGAAATTCTTCTGGCCAACTCTTGCATCCCCAGCACACGTGACTCAGGGCTCTGAGTTGCTGTGTTGCTGGCGGTAGTACATGCTCTGCGGGCCACAGCTGAAAGGTTTATGGTTTTTTGTTTTTTTTTTTTTTTTTGAGATGGAGCCTCAAGCTATCCCCCTGGGTAGAATGCCATGGCATCACAGCTCATAGCAACCTCCAACTCCTGGGCTCAAGCCAGTCTCCTGCCTCAGCCTCCCAAGTAGCTGGGACTACAGGCGCCCGCCACAACGCCGGGCCATTTTTTGGTTGCAGCCATTATTGTTGTTTGGCAGGCCCGGGCTGGGGATTCAAACCCGCCCCCTTAGGTGTACATGGCTGGCGCCTTAGCCGTTTGAGCCACAGGCGCCAAGCCCAGGTTTATGGTTTGTTTTTAAGGTTGAGAAGTAGGTATGAAGTAGGTATGAAACCTTTTGGAGTTTGGTGCCACTGTCAAAATGCCTCTATTATGTCCCCAGCACTCTGCATACTACTCAATACCCACGAGCTTTTATCATGGGCCATGTTCCTAGATGCAAACTTCCCTCCAACTCTTCCTCACATGTAAGCTCAGTTATTCCTTTACTCAAAGTTACCACTGAAATCCAGGGTTAGAAATCCAAATGATGATTAAAAATTGGCTAAGAAAATGTTCATTATCATAAAACTGAAGGTGGTGTTCAAATGACAGATTAAAAAGAAAGTGGCATCAAAATTGTTATGTGGAAAGATGCCACTCTGGAGGGACAGTGGCCAGAGCCCCTACCCTTGCATGGCATGGGGGCAGGGCGTGCACACTAAAAATTGTCTTTAATCAGGGATGTGAAAACCCTGCAGCTATGGTTTGGGCTGAACACCAAGGTAGTGGTGTGAGGGTAGCCTAGAGAGAGTGAGTCCAGAAACCAAGAGACCAGCTAGAAGATGATAGTTCAGGCCACAAACAAAATGGCCTGTCACCAGGGATAGTGGTCTCTGCCAGCCCATTCAAGAAGAGTCAAGAAGAGTTGGAAAACACAATAAAACAGCAGCTAACACTTACTGAGCCTTTGCTGTGTGCTGGGCTCTAAACATTTTAAAAATACATTTACTCTACTATTTGATTTACACATAAGAGCCGAATCTCCCAGCCTCCATAGCCCCATGAGGTACATGCTGGGGTGACAATTTACCAACTTTTTCCTCTCTTGCTCCTCTGGGGATCTGCCAGGCTGCCCAGAGATTTTCTGATATAGCAACACCTGCTGGCTCTGACCTGTGTGGGAGATTCCAGCCCCCGTGTGCGTGGCGCCTGCGTGCCCTCCCCATGCAGACAGCACAAGCCCAGCCCCAGCTGTACAGGCCTAGGTGCCCTGTTCCTCTAAACTTCCACTCACAGTGCTGACTCTGAGAACATCCTTTATTTTTAGGATTGATTTCCCATTCCTAGCTTCTAGTTTCTCTTTGCTTGTTGGTTTTTTAATTTGGGTGCATTTTGTCCATTATTTATTTAAGTTTGTGTGTTTAGAGCAGGAGACTGGCAAGGAGTGGCTTATTCCTCATCGGCTCAGTCTACCACATTACCTAAAAGCCTAAAATCTCATCTGTTAAGAGCCTTCTGGCACTCACTATTACCTTCCTGGAAACCAAAGTTTGACTTCAGACATGCCAGGTATGAGCTATCCAAGCAACATGCAAACAGAGGAGCTCTACCATGGAGCGGCTAGAACAATGGTCTAGGGCTCAGGAGACCAGTCAGGGCGAGAAATGAAGAGCCAGCCATCACTGGCTACAGCGGTGACAGCTGACAGCTCCCTAGAGGATGGGAATGAACTAGGAAAGGCAGGACCTGAGGTCAGAGCCTCCATAGCCACAGGAACTAAAGGAGCTGGGCGGTGCTAGCTGTCAGAATGGCAGAAAGAGAACAAGCCAGGGAAAGAAAGATTTTCCAAGAATAGGGTGATGAACAGAGTCTGATATTGTGGCAATGTCCAGGAAGATGAAGGTGCAGATGTCAGCAGATCAATGTGCGGGAGTCACTGAGGCACTGTGTTAGACACAGGGGTCCAGAGGTGCCTCCTAGATCAAAGTCTCTGAAATTCAGAGTGAGTGCCACACAGCGGCCATGTATCCTGGGATAGGTGCAAAGGAGCCTTAGTTCTCTCGCTGGAGTTCTCTGAACTGCAGGTTCAATGACCCTGTGTCTCCAGATGCCTGGGAGTGAGAGCCCTGCTCCTAGGCCCGTTCCCCTTCTAGGTTACCACTCTGCAGGCCAGGCCTCCCAACCCATCGGCTGTGACTTCCTGTCTACCAGGAACTTCAGTTTTCATTTTGCTGCTGCAAATGAGTCAAAGTCTCTGGATCGACTCAGTAGGAAAGAACGAATCACTCTGGGAGCGCACAGAACAGGCGGTGTGCATCCATGCGTGCACATGTACATGTGCGCAGAGCAGGCAGCGTGCATCCATGCGTGCACACGTACATGTGCACAGAGCAGGCAGCGTGCATCCATGCGTGCACATGTACGTGTGTTCAGTGTGAGTGTATGTGCGTGTGCGTGGCATGTAGCACTTGACTGTAACTGCCATAATGAGTGACTCACCCACACTCCAGGAATTCCATACTCCCAGGTCACTCACAGAATAGTCAGTCACCTCTTAGAATCACTCTGATCACAGAAAGTTTCACCAGCTTCCCATTTGCTCAAGCCTCAAAGTTAGGCCTCACCCTTCATTCCTTTCTCCTCATATCAGCATCCCACCCAGCGCACATCCTGCCGGCTCTCACTAGAATGCATCCTGTATCAGCCTGCTGCTCCTGCACCACTTCTGCACCCTGATCCTGCCAACATCCTGGATTCTGCTCTAACAGGGCCCCCAGTTTCCACTCTTGATCGCCACCCCACCCAGTTTGTTTTCCAGACAGTATCAAGTTATTAAAAATACAAAAACCAAACAGCAACTGTGAACCAGATCATGTCCATCTCCAACTTAAAACTCTCCAGTCACTTGGAATAGAACTCCTCTCTGGGGCTACCAGCCCACATGACTGGCCCCACTGCCCAGCCAATGCCCCCAAAACCCGTCTGGGCTCTGGCCACACTGACCTCTGAGTTCCTTGATTGCACCGAGCTTTTTTTTTTTTTTTTTTGAGACAGAGCCTCAAGCTATCCCCCTGGGTAGAGTGATGTGGCATCACAGCTCACAGCAACCTCCAACTCCTGGGCTCAAGAGTGTCTCCTTACTCAGCCTCCCAAGTAGCTAGGACCACAGGTGCCCACCACAACACCCAGCTATTTTTTGGTTGCAGCCATCATTGTTGTTTTGGCAGGCCTGGGCTGGATTCGAACCCACCACCTTAGGTATATATGGCTGACGCCTTAGCCACTTGAGCCATAGGCGCCAAGCCACACCAAGCTTTTTCATGCCACAGGCTGCCCCTATGCCTGGAATGCTTGTCCCCTCATCTTGGGATGGCTGGTTCCTCTCATTTAGGCCTTGACTGAGAGCACACCATCTCAGAGCACAGGACACCTATGCTAAAGCACACACCAGTCATTTCTCAAGACAGTGTCTTTGTTTAATCTTCTAGATTGCTTTTATTCTCATATGATAGCTTCTGTTCATTACTTCATGCATTCAACAAACATTCATCGATGGCTTCTAGGACCAGCCAGACTAGGCATGTGCTCACTCTCCTTGCATAATGTGTCTGTCTCCCCCGAGTAACATAAAAGCCCAGAAGACAGGGGCCTTGACTATAGCCTGGGCCCCTGGCATGGAGGAGGCATTTGATAAATATTTGATTTGTAGAATGAATCAGAGCTGCCTGGTGATGTGTACTCAGGAAATCAGAACTGGCTGATACAACTCCTTTCTTGGGTTTCACGACTTTGAGGCAGCCAATATTCCAAAGTATCCCCTGTGCTGGGATAAATCATTCCCTGTCTGAATTTTTCCAGGCCAGCCACGACTCCTCTCCTGTTTGTGCACTGAGCCAGTATTTACTAAGGGCCCACTGTGTAAAGGCCTATGTTTGGTGTCTGTCTCTGTCTTGCCTGCTCACCCAGCTGCTGGCACTCAGCAGCCAGCCATGGGTAGACCCACAGGCTCCTCTGCCCTAACTAATGACCAACCAATCCTCTCTGGAGGTCATCAAGATGCAGCCAAGCGGCAGGTCTCCCCAACACACATACCTGTAACCCCCATCTGTCCAGGTTTCCTGGATACCCAGGGTTATGGTGTAACATGCGGAGACAGCACTCAGAGAGTCAGCTGTGCCCTGAGGGCCAGCTTTGTTTCTCCAGCCCACTTCCCAAGCAATGTATATGCCCACTTGTCCCTGCCCTATACCCAGCCTGATTCTATCACAGGTCGCCACCATCAGCAAACTATCTAGCATGTTAGCAAGAAGAGGGTCTGTGGGCCCCACAGGACAGGGTGGCATCATGCCAACTCTGGCACTCACCAGCCCTGAGATCTCAAACACGCCACTCTACCTCTTCCAACCTCAGTTTCCTCCTCTGCAAAATGAGGACTGTAACAGCACTGACCTCTGGGGTCAGTAGGGCTGGTCCCTCATTGTCCTCTGAACCTCCCTGGTACAGGCCCATAACATCTCGCCAGTCCCAGCTCAAGGGACAAGTGAGGAGTGGGGAAACTGATCTCTTTGGACATTTCTATGACTAATCTAATTACCAGAGATTACTAACAAAAGAAGGATGCAATGCAATTCAGGGCAACAACAAACACAATTCAAACAAGAAATGAATAACTGGGCTGGGCACCATGGATACAGAGAAAAGTCAGACATCATCACAGAAGAATGCAGTTGAAAGGGGGAGACAGGCCTGTAAACAAAACTGCAGAGCAGATACCTGCTCCACCCTGCACGCCGTTACCAGACAGGGGCACCGGGAAGACAGACAACAGAGGCTGCCATCCCACCGGGGCGGAGTGATGTGGACTAGGGGAACATGGTGAGTCTGGTTGCCTCCATTTCCCAGATGCCCTTTGCCAACTACGGTCCTTGGGTTAATAGGACAGGTTAAGCAAGTGAAGAGAAGTTGATCTAAAACTTCTAAGGCTAAATGGTAGGTTCCCTAAGAATGAACAGCTCATTGAACAAATGACCTTGGAGACCTCAATGCAGTTCATGTGGGGTGTATCACCACCTCTCTCTGACACAGCAATGTGGCTGCTGCCATTTTAATTTCCTAAGATGCTGCACCTACCCACTGTCTGCCCTGCTGGGTGACCCTTCCTGATGGGCATTTCCAAGTTCCTAATGCAACACGTTTGGCAGAGGAGAAAAAAGAAAGCAAGTGAAAGGATCATCTCCTCTCTTGTTTTGAGCAATGGGTAGTAGGTTGAAACTGTCTTTCTTGTTTAGGTCAGTGGGTATGGTGGTTGAGAGTGTGGTAGTTGGCAGGAGGAAAAGGGTTAACAGATACACAACATTTGCAGCATTGACTGCCATATGTTTTTATCTTGGCAAATCCAGGAGGAAGAACAGTTGACCCAGACGGCCTGGAAGGGAGCTAGGTAAATACACCCATGCCCTTGAATGGGTTCTGGGTGGATATTCCATTTCAGGCTTCCCAAGGAGCTATCAGAGGTTTATTTTCATTGTAGTGAAGACCTAGCAACAGGAGTGAAGACCTGGCTATCCTGAGCAGTACTAATCAAGCCAACCAGAGTGGTCCTGGGTATTGCTCTGGCCTGATGCACCCCACTGTTCACAGCAACCCTGGGAGAGCACCACCTATGCTGCATGGATGGGCCCTGCCCTGCCGCTGAGTGGGTCACATCGCTGCGCATGACCCATACACACCACCAGCCCTCCGTGCTACATCTGCCTTCGCCAACCATGCAGCTTTGAGGCGTCACTGAGAGTTACACTATTACCAACAGTAAGGGCTATGCATCATGAGAAGACTCAAAACTCATTCCTCTCGGTCTTCACACAGCTCCGAGCAGTCCAAGAAACAATAACAGCATCTAAATGATGGAAAATTCATTTGAGAAAGAATCTCCAAGCAACTTTTGAAAAAATCCTCACTGCTCAGATGGACTTGGAATCACAGGGTTGGCAGAAAGTGCAGAGACCCATGGTTTCCAAACTTTCTCTTGACCTCCAAAAGCCACTGCTCTATGAAATTCACCTAGCAGATAAAACTGACATAGACAGGGATGTTCTGGTGGGAACTGCCCGAACTGCCTGCTTGGCACCCTCTCTCCATTCCCTCAGCTGGTCGTGGCCCCCAAGGCAACTCTAAGGAACCCCTAAGACTCCACAAAGCACTGATGGAAAACCAATAAACTGAGCCAACCTCCCGAATAGATATGGGAAAATGAGCCCCCCAGAAGTCATGTTTTGCATGATGCCCGAACACAAACCTTGTGTTCTGACACTGGGCTAGCACCTCTTATTCATCTTTGCTAGGGCTAAATCTATGGAAACTTGCAATTTAAAGAAACAAGGCTCATTTCTGATCACCTAAAACACAATCATGGAGTATTTTAAAAGCCTGTGAACCAGCCAAGTAGGAAACAGAGCCCAGGCCCACAGACTGGCAGAAAGAAGTTCGGAAATGAGTTGCAGAAGCACATCTGACAATTCCATACAGTTTCCGTCAGTTCCGTGGGACATAAACAGGTCTTGAAAGGCTTGGGCTGTGCGGCTGTGAGAGACCCCGGAGCAGGCGGGCCAGGAGGTGAATGCTAATGAGCTATGGAAATAGCAGTTACTTCCCCCATGTCAGGCACTGTGCCAACCTAAGGAGGATAAAGAGGTCTGAGATATTTTTAAAGTATTTTTACAGCACAAAAACTTTCCTACAGACTCAATTATATAACTATCAGACTCCACCCCTGAGCTGAAATTATCCATGGTCTCAGAAAAAAAAATTCATTTTTTCCTATATGAGGGTTACGGGTTTCTCCAGAGAAACTCTAGCTGTATGGTCAGTGACCCAGGGCAGCTGTGAGCTATTGATCCAAAGACCTCCCCGGGGATGGTTTGGGGCCTGCCAGAGAAGAACTGCAGCCGAGTGGAGGGCAGAAGTCATGCCACTGACCCGACCATCACACATTATGTGGTGGGGGTCCAGGAAAGTCCACCCTAGGGGGCTTCTGACCCCAGCCAGTGAGCACCTGCCACACCCCCTCCTACCAGGCCAGGGCTGAAGGAGTGACGATGCTGAGAGGACACATCGCTAACTCACAGGAACTCTGAGGTGGGCGACATGTAGACAGTCAGACAAAGGCCAGGGTTTAAGGAATGAAGAAGCTCGCCAGTGAAATAACAGCCAAAATCAAACAGACAGCTTAGGAAGATTAACTTACAGCCCAGGTTTTTGTCAGCCTGAAGATGGGCGCGCTTTGTAATGCCGACACCACAGACATGAGAGAGTGAAGGTTGTTGAGTTCTAGAAGTTTCTGAAAAAGATATGGAATAGATTATTTGGGGGCTCTAAACAACAGAACAAAAACTGCTCAAGTGTTACCAAATGTTGTCATATTTATGAAATTCAATTACATTTAAAAATATCTCATGGCGAAAATATAGTTCTAGGAAGTTCATCGAAACCATATGCTTTTTTTCCCCCTTAAACTGTCAAAAGGTGAGTCTGCGTTTAAACATTTACAATATTTAATAAGCTGACTAGTCTGGTGCTGGACAGAACTGTGGCTTGGGATAAGGTTTGATAATGTGCTTTATGCTCCTTTTATAGATAAATCTGAGCCCGTCCCAGCAGGCTTTTATAAACTAAAACCCTGGCTGTGCTAACTGTATCAATGTGGGTCTTCTGCAATTACCTTAACGCCCAAAAGAGAAAGAGGCTGAGGAAAGATGGTGTCAAGCTGTGTAATCCCTCTCAGCTGGGAGGGCCACGCTCTGGCTTCCTAATCACTTGACCATACTCCTTTCAACCAGACCCCAATTTAGTGAGAACATTTGGATTCAATTCAGTTTCAGCCAACTTCCCCACCATCAAGCACAACAGAATGAGACACAGTTGAGTGTAAGTGAAGAAAAGTGTAATTACTCTGTTCTTGGTTTTAGCCTGAAGGGAACTCACTAACAGGTCTGGGGTGCCATGTCTCATTCTTGGATTAGGAAGCCAGAGTGTGGCCCTCCCAGCTGAGAGTTGGTGAAGTTTGGGTTGTCAAGCAGGTTCTATGAAACCCAAAGACTAGCTCCCACTCACTTGTGTGTACTTTAGCAAGTCACCTAACCCTTATGAGCCTTGGTGTCCTCATATTTAAAACAAGGTAGGCAATCACGGCACCGCCGCTGCACAGGCCAGTGCACGTCAACTGCCTGGACCAGCGTCTGGCCTCAGGATGTCAGTCTTCTGTCTGGAAGATGCATCTTTTCCCTCTGCCACCACATGTCTTAGGTGCTTCCAAGCTCAGATGTCACTTTCTCTAATACGGGTTCCCAACCATGTTGCCAGATCTGAGAGGGTTGGGGACTCTGCCTCTGCGTTCCCATAGCCGTCTGTGCACATCTCTAGCACACGGGGTTGGGTTTGCTTTGTACCCGCCTCTCCTGTTTCCTGAGAACAGGAACAAAAGTTAACCTACCATCATGTCCCCCATACCTAGTACAGTGCCCAGCACATTGTGGGGCCTAATGAAATGAACAGATAAATGAAAAGCACTGACGTAGGCATCCTGACCTCTCTATTCCTACCTGGGAACTTCTCCCTCACCACAGTTAATACATTTTATTAATTTATTTCATTTCATACATTTTGTAACATTCTGTGTGTAAGAATAGATTACTCTAGAGCAGGAGTCCTCAAACTTTTTAAACAGGTGGCCAGTTCACTGTCCCTCAGATCGTTGGAGGGCTGGATTGCGAGCACGGGGACGAGTCGGCTGCTAAGCAGGACAGGCAGCAGCGGCAAAAACACCCGGTGGGCCGGAAAAATGTCCTCAGCAGCCCATAGTTTGAGGATACCTGCTCTAGAGCAGTGGTTCTCAACTTTCCAACCCTTTAATATAGTTCCTGTGGGTCAACCACAGGTTAAGAACCGCTGCCCTAGAGTTTCATTCTATGTATCTGAATTGCTCTGCCTGTCAGAGTTTCTGTTAAGAGCTAAAGGGCCTCTGGGAGATTATCCAGCCCACCCCTTTCATTTTACAGATGGGAAGACCGAGGCCTAGAGGAAGGAAAGGGCTTGCACGTGGAAAGGCTCAGGGCACAGTACCAGCATGACGGTCCACCAGAAGGAAAACAGCAGCGATTAAAGAGGGGTCGTTTTAGATTCCGTGGATAGGGACCATAAACTCATTTTCAAACTGAAAGCCCCAGGAGGGCTGGACCACACCCCACTTTCTCTTGTGGCCCAACACAGAACTGATCAACAGCATCAAGTATCACTAACCCCAGCACACGTTCGGAGTGTGGGAATAGATAGGGTGAGACCTCACAGGCCCTTCAAAAGCCAGGGTAAAGCCTGCAGGCGGGCCACCCCTGTACTCCTAATTGATAAATGTATTCCTAATTGAGAAGAAAGGAGTCTGAAGGTGCCCAGTCAGGGGCATGTTTATGGGACAATCCCTGTGTGGGGAAATCAGCAGTGCGGGCAGCTGACACCATCAACTAGCAGCTTAGGCCAGAGAAGCTGAGATGTGTATCTGAGATGAGACTTGCTCTCGCCCACTCTCTTCCCATTGCACCATTTTCTGGCCTCTTTAGATGTTCCACTGTCCTGTGTCCGTCTACCCTTTACCCAGATTTCCTGGTGGCCCCCTACCCTCATTTTTAACCTTGACTGCTAGCTACTGACTGCTGTACATTCTTGCACGTACACTCTGTTATCTACCAAATAAAAAGATTTCAGGAAAGGACAGATTCTGCATTGTTCTCATGCTGCCACCAGGCACATGAAACAGCGTATGCCCTTACAGGCTTCCAGTTTTATGCACTAAGGTTGGTGTAAGTTTCATGCTTCCCTCAGTGCCGTCTCCCTCGCTGGTCACTGTCCCAAGTTGGGCCCACTAGACACCCAACACCAAGTGCAGGCAAATGCAGACAATGCCACTAACGCTCAGACGGTGCACTTGGACCTCCCATGGGCAGCAGCAGAGCAGCTCCCCTGAAGACAGAGAGGGCTGGGAATAATGACGTGAGCAGCAAATATGATCATGTCAGTAAAGCAGCTGCTATGGGGCCTAGTTATAGGGGTCTCAGTAAAGGTCAGCTTTCCTAAGATCTGGGGGGAAACACACATGCACACAAAGTAAGCAGGGAACCAGACCGAGCAATGCTGCTGAGAGCAGGGTATGGGGAGGAGCTGCCTGGGCATCAAAAGGGTCCCGGAAGGCCGATGGCATGACACAACCTGGGCTGGCAGAGATGAGGAAGAGGAGGGGAAAGTTAGTGCCCAACAAGTGGTAAGGACAGAACCCAGTAGGCCAGGGGCAGGAGGCAGAAGTTGGGGGCCACAGGGTCATCCGGCCCAGGTCCTACACTCAGGATGGGGGGGAGATTCTGTTGACTGGTGACAAAATTGTGCAGGGTGAGATGGTATCTCAAGCATTGATTTGACGCTAACTAAAACCCATCAAGTCTTCACACTGGCTGAATCTAAAGTAGGAGAGTGAATAGATTCCAGGGGTAGCTGCTGGGGCCTGCCTCATGGAGAGACTATGAAAACCCAGGTAAGGAGAATGGTTGGTTGCCAAAATTATGGGGTGGAAAGGCATGGTGCCAATCCATGGACAGGATGCTGGGGGAGCCAGCCAGGCCTGACAGCTGTCTCTGTCTGGGGAGGTCAGGCCACAGCCCCTGCTGAACCCTGTAGGTCCAGAGCAAAGACACTCCCAAAGTACTAAGGCAGCATTGTCACAACCCACAGGGAATGTATTAAAGGGTCATGGCATTAGGAAGGTCGAGAATCACTGTACTAAGGAAACACCTTTGTGGGGAAAAAAGGGAAAAACAAGAGAAAAGAAGGAAAAAATAATAAAATAGCTTACCTTGGCTATTTTCACAAAATGGCTCAGGATTTCTGCCCTTATTTTTAAAGTCTGTGCTGTTAGAATTTCTCGTACAACCCAAAAACTGACCTGTAGAGTCAAATACACACACACACACACATACACCAGAAAAGCTGTTAAACACAGGACCACCCATGTCACCCTTGCCCACAACCATAACGGGGCTTCCAAGAGGTCAGGAAGAGGGGGAGAACACAGCCTAGGGTCTCATGAGGTCAAGAGTTCCTTTATGGTGCCCGATCCCACAAATGGGTCCCGTGTTCTCAGAGTCCCTCTTCAACACACACAGTGCTGCTGAGAGAATGAGCATGTTCACCGTCACCCGGGGAGCACTGGGCCTCCGCGACACACAGGTGTCTCTAAAGGTGCTGTGGGGAATTCCAAGATGCATTAGGGATTCCTGCTCAGAAGGGCCCCAGGTGTGGGGAGACCATGGATGATGGGTAGATGGATGGACATATGGACAAATAGCCAGATAAGGGCTGTATATACACACACATACACATAGGCAGTACCACCCAGGAGGACTGTATCCAGTTCTAAGACAAGGAGGATTCACCAATGTCTGCACAACTGGAGCACATTTAATCTTCTGGGAGAAGTTCATCCAATAATGAAATGATACAAAAGTGCCTCAAAGTTCCATAAAGTAATGCAGGTTCAGGGCCACGGGTCATGTTTTTCTGGACACGGCATGTGCTGAAAGGGTACCCTGGAAGCTTTGGTTCAAACCTCATACATTAACAGCCCTGAACCTGACGGGGAAACGAGAAAGTCTTCTGTCAGTGTGAGCTCATGCGGTATCTCAGTGAAACACAAAAAGGATTCAGGCCAAGGGACACTGGGAAGTGACTAGCCCTTCCTGTTTAAGTTTTGCTACTGTAACAACAGTTCTACCTGATGGCATGGATGCCCAGGAGCACAAGGACGGAACTGGGAAGAAAGACCAGACACAGGCAAAGCGCGGGCACGTGGACAACTACAAGAAAGGTGAGGCACCTAAAACCCCTACACCTTACAAGAAAACACAATAGATAAGGATATGTCAGAGCTAAACAGAAAGCTTACTGCTTTAATAAAAACATGTTCTTCCTACTGTCACTTTTTAAAGATGGAACAAGGAAGAAAAAGAGAAATAGAGAATCAGCAAATTGCTTTTTACGTTAAGCAGGAGTATTATAGAAATGTTTTCTCGGTGTAATTATCTGTGGTTGCCTGCAGGACACTCCTGGGTTTCCACAGAATCATTTTTTCCCCAAGGAATTGCTTGAAATTAAGTTCAGACTGAAACATTTATGAGGCAGTTATGGAAGAAAGTTTTTCTGAATGCCAAGTGGTATGCCTATAAGGCTTGTAATTTAATACGGGCACATTTTCATGCCACATAAAATCACATATCTCAAGTGTGATAGTTTACATGTATAATTGAATAGATTCCTGTATGCCAAAAAAAAAAATTACACATTTATGGCCTTGTATGGCACCTGGCAGAGCTGACCCTAGGTCTCCAGCACAGGGCAGACGCAACTGAGAGTCAACAGATCCATTCTATAGAGGTCCATGAAGCCCCAACTGGGGAGTCCAGACCTTCTTGATATGGAGGTGACCAAAGGAAGAGGCAGAATCCTCCAGAAAGCAGCTGGTGACTGTAGCCATAGAAGTTAAGCCAAGTGAAGTAGTGTTTTGGAGGTAATTATAGAAGGCTTCATGGAGAAGGGAGGCCTTGAGAGATGGGCAGACTTTAAACAGGTGAGACAGGATGGAGGTGCAGGAGCAGCTGAATCGGCTGACAGCACTGGTGGCAGGGGCACTGGGGGTACAGTTAGTGAGGGAGGACGAAGCCAGGGAAGAACACCAGATGGGGAAGAGGGTCTGGAGGTGAGAAAGAGGAGCTGAGATGCTCAACACAGGGACTTTGGAGACTCTGAGCAGAGCATCTGTGGTAGGCAGGACGCCCAAGAGAAAGCTGATGATGCAATGGTCTCAGTGACGGATGTGGAGCCTAAGCCAGAGCCATGCTGAAGGGAACGGAGAGCAAGGGCAGAGGAGATTACAAAGGGAGAATCAGCATCAGTTTTAAATATTTTTTATTCTCTCTCCTAAAGACAAAATTTAACGGAAGCTTAATGAAGCAAACAAGGGAAACAGAAAGAACAAAAGACAAAAATCTCAGTCCCACCCACAGACCACCATGACCCACACAGGGGCCTGTGTGGTTTAGTCTTTTTCCATATATAGAACATACGTTTGTCTCTTTCACTTAAATTGGTATACACTAATCCTATGCCATCAGAATGTATAAAAGTTGGCTTGGCGCCTGTGGCTCAATCGGCTAAGGCGCCAGCCACATACACCTAAGGTGGCGGGTTCGAATCCCCAGCCCGGGCCCGCCAAACAACAATGACGGCAGCAACCAAAAAATGGCCAGGTGTTGTGGCGGGCGCCTGTGGTCCCAGCTACTTGGGAGACGGAGGCAGGAGACTCGCTTGAGCCCAGGAGTTGGAGGTTGCTACGAGCTGTGATGCCATGGCACTCTACCCAGGGGGATAGCTTGAGGCTCCGTCTCAAAAAAAAAAAAAAAAATGTATAAAAGTTAATAAACATTCTACTACATTACAATCTCTAGCCACATAGAGAAGTGCTGTCAGTACCTAAGTCACCCCTACCCTCAGATGGGTTATTCTGTTGTAATAAACAATGCTGTGGGAACATATCACACACAATCTTTATCTATACACACACACACACACACACATATATACACACATAGACATATATATCTTTGTATATTTAGTGATAAATTCCTAAAAGGTGTAGTGAACAAAGGTATAAACCCCCACAGTGAGAAACCTGGCTCCCACCATCTGCATTTTCTTAATTGTTTCATTACAGAATATACATATAGTAGTTCCAGAATTGTTACCCCTCCCCCTTAGGAAACAACTTTATCAGAGTACAGTGCTTACATACTGTCCCTTTGTTTTCAGTCTTGTAGGATCTTTTCATGTAAACTTTAGAATCAGTTTACTGATATTTATAAAATAGTTTTATAGGATTTTGATTGGAATTACATCGATTCTATAAATGAAGTTGGGAAGAACTGACATCTTAACAATATTGAGCCTTCCAATCCACGAAGAGGAAATTCTCTCCATTTATTTAGATCTCCTTTGATTTCTTCTCACCAGGGGTTTGTAGATTTCCACATACAGAACCTGTACATTATTTTGTTAGGTACACACCTAAGTTTTGCATTGTTTTCTAGTGCTATTTTATATGATATTATTTTTTACTTCAAATTTTAATTCTTCCTTGCTGGCATATGGGAAAGCAACTGACTTCTGACCTGTGTCTTACAATCTTGCGTCATGCTTATTAGTTCCAGTAGTTTTCTTATAGATTTCTTTGGAATTTTCTATATAGGTAAAAAAGACGTTGAATAAAGACAGTTTTATTTCTTCCTCTCTAATCTGTGCATATTTTAGTATCTGTTTTATTGCATTAGTCAGGACTTCCAGTACAATGTCGAATACAGCCGGGGAGAGCACATCCTTGCCTTGTTCCCAATCTTCGGATTAGGCGTCCAGTGTCTCACTGTTAAGTAAGAGGTTGGCTGAAGGATTTTTGCAGGTGTTCTTTATTAATTGAAGAAGTTCTCCTCTATTCCCAATTTCTTGAGGGTTTTTTTTTTAATGAGTGAGTGTAGGACTTTGTCAGATGCTTTTCAAGTCACTTGATGTGATGAAATGCTTTTTCTTCCTTAGCCATTGATACAGTGGATTATACTAGTTGATTTTCAGCTGTGGAGGGAGTCATGCGTACCTGGAATATCTCTCACTTGGTTACGGTGCTAAGAAGCTTTTAATACACACAAGTTATTAGTATCACTATTATTTAGTGGTACAGCTAACACTGGAATCTGGCCCCTGAGCGCTGAGATATCCCCTGGGAAATGCCAGCGCAGTATTTTAGATGAAGAAAGCAGAATACATGTAGTTATGAACACAAAGAATTTTATTCATTTAATCAAATATAAATTAAAACAATCAAAGAATAAAACAAAGAAAAATAACAAGAAAAATCCAGGCTTAAGAATACTGTCTTTTATTTTCCTAGTTTCCAATATTTTGAATAGTCAAAATTTTACTTTTTTAAATTTCAGATTAATATGAGGGTACACATGATCAGATTACATTGTTTGTCTTTGTTAGGTAAAGTTCAAGTTGTAGTTGAGCACTTCACCCAGGAGGTGTGCTGTATACCCTTATATTGTGCCCAGTAGAAAGCGCCTCCGCCCCCCTCTCCCTCTCTCCTGCCCTCTCCCCTTCCCTCCTTGAATTTAATTGTGTTTTTCTCTGTGGGGGTGCATAGTTGTTTATCTATTGGTTTCATATTAGTATTGCATACGCTGGATACTTACTTTTCCATTCTTGCAATACTTTACTAAGAAAATATTATTCAACTCCGCCCAGGTAAATACAAAACATGTAAAGTCTCCATCTTTTTATGGCTGAATAGTATTCCACAGTAAACATATACCACAGTTTATTAATCCATTCATGAACTGATGTGCACTTGGGTTAATTCCATGTTTTAGCAAATGTCAATTGAGCTGTGATGAACTTCTAGTGCAAATGTCCTTATGGTAAAATGATTTTATTTCTGAGTAAATACCTAGTAAATGGGATTGCGGGATCCAATGGAAGGTTTACTTTTAGGATTCTCCATACTTCTTTCCACAGAGGTTGTACATGTGCAATCCCATCAGCAGTGTAAAAGCGTTCCCTTTTTTCTGCATCCACGCCACAGCCCCAGCAGCTTTGTGATGTGGGATATTCTCACCGGAGTTAGGTGGTATCTCAGGGTGGTTTTGATTTGCATTTCTCTGACATGGAACATTCTTTCATGTGTTTGTTGGCCATTCGTCTATCTTCTTTAGAGAAGATATTATTCATGTTTCTTGCCCACTTATAAATGGGATTGTTTGCTCTTTTCTTATTGATTAATTTGAGTTCTCAGCCCTTTGTCAGATTAGTAACATGCAAATATCTTCTCCCAATCTGAAGGTTGTCTCTTAGCTTTAATTACTGTACTCTTAGCTGTGCAGAGGCTTTTTAGCTTGACCATGTCCCATTTATTTATTTTTGGTGTTGCTGCAATTGCCTTTTATGAGAAATTTACTTTTGCCACAAAATTGCTTGGGATTCGTTGACGGTATAAGGAATTAGGTTACATTGATTGCGGTTGTTAGGTAAAGTCCCTCATGTTCTACAGTAACTTTGATAAAGCTGGTCTGGTCTCTGCTTGAGCCTCCACGGTTATGGAACTACCTTGTATTAGGAGAACACCACCTGCCTCCCCCACTTCTATTCCCTGGCCCTTGCACTTACTGGTCAGGCCCCACAGGTTATGTTTACTCTATCTTTCCCATTAAGAATCTCTCAATTTTTTGAAAATGTTGATGACCTCCTCCCTGAGTCTTCCTACCCCTAGATCCTCCTGATCCTTGTATGATCTGCTTTCTTTCCCCTCACCCTCCTGGGTACTCTGATACTTACATGCCACTCCTAGATGACAATCTCCCTCCCCCTGCAATGGGAGGCACCCAGGGCCAGACTGAACTGGCCAAGAGTGGTCTGGATAAAGCAGAAGAAAGCAGGATTACCACACACCTATTAGAAAGTCTAAAACTTTTAAAAGCTGACAATGTCAATTGCTGGCAAAGATTTAAAGCTATTCATTCACTGCTGATGGGAATGAAAAATAGGACAATAATCTAGTAACCACACTCCTGGGTATTTACCAACCTGATGTGAAAACTTATGCACATACGCCCCACATAATGTTTATATTAATTTTATTTATAGTTGCCCAAAACTGGAAGTAACTGAGATGTCCTTCAGTAGGTGAACTGATAAACAAACCATGGTAAATCCATACAATGAAACAGTGTTCATCAAAAAAGGAGAAAAAGAATGAGCTACTAAGTCATATAAAGACATGGCTGATCTTAAGTACACATGGTTATGGAAAAGCCAGGCTGAAAAGGTCGGTTCCATTAGTGAGCTGGTGAACAGATCAGATCTGGGTCACTGTCTTCCTCTTGGGCAGTGATTCTCAACCTTCCTAATGCCACGAACTTTAATATAGTTCCTGTGGGCTGTGACCCACAGGTTGAGAACCACTGCTCCTGGGGAATTTCACCACTGCTGTGAATGAAGGTCGTGTGACCACTCTGACTCCAGCAGCTGCCACCCATCCTCCTCAGTCCCCTGCTCCCACATGACTACCCAGGACTGCCTCACATCAGAAGCCTAAGAAGGCTAAGGAACATCTAGTTCTTCCCTTCTCCTTGACCCCCAGATGTGCCAGGCCTCCCCTCTCACCACACTTCAGGGTCTGTACAGCCCTTTTCCTTGGCATCATTTTTCTTTTAAGAAGACTGATCTCCTATCACTTGTCACTTCTGCCCCTTCTTTGTCAGTATCTTAAGTTTCCTTCCCCCTTCGTCCTCCTGAAGTATCGTCTCCTTTGCCAACCCCTAGCTATGGAAGGATCTAACCACTTGTATTCTATGGGCTTTCTCCCAGGCTGCAAAGTGCAGTCAGGAAAAAAAAAAAAAAATCAACCTTCATGCACAGGGCCACGTTAAAAGTCACGATCTCTGTTTCATCTGGACCATCATCACTGCCTAAGAAGTCTTCTTTCAAGAAAGTCTTTCAAGCTTTCCCCAAACCTGTCAATCTTCTCACCCACTGCTTTCCCCTGTGCCTCCTGTTTCACTGAGAAACAGAAGCTATGACCCTCCTCACACGCCACCTGTGAGCGGGCCCATGACTGCACCTTCCCTTCTGCTGACTTGCCTTTTACATTGGAGAGGCCCCAGGTCTTGGCTTTTCTCACCTGCTCTGAGACTTGTCTTCTTTAAGTATTCCTTCTCTCTCTCTCCTTTTTTTTTTTTTGAGACCGAGTTCACTCTGTTGTCCAGGCTAGGGTGCAGTGGCCTCATCATAGCTCACTGTAGCCTCCAATTCCTGGGCTTAAGTGATTATCCTGCCTCAGCCTCCTGAGGAGTTAGAACTACAAATATGTGCCACCATATCCAGCTTATTTTTCTTTTAATTTTTTGTGGAGATGGGGCCTTGCTACTGCTAAGCTGGTTCCAAACTCCTGGGCTCAAGTGATCCTCTTGCCTCGGCCTCCCAATGGGCTAGGATGACAGGTGTGAGCCACCATGCCCAGGCTCTCTCTTCATTTTTAACTTTTCCCAATCTACTGATTACTTCCATTTGAAACATGGACATCCTTAAGGCTCTGCCCATTTAAAAGAATGAAGATAGAACCACCTCCCTTGGACCCCTTTGGCCCCTCTAGCCACTCCCTTCTCCATCTTTCTCTTTGCTGCTCTCTTTACGGACACCAGAAAGCCTTTGCTGCTAAACTCAAAGGACTCCTTTCAGCCCCTCTGGGCTGGCCCATCCTGCAGCATCCCCTCATTCCTGAGCCACTCACATCCAGACACTGCTTGTTCTGCGGGCTCCTCCCACCCTCAGGCCGCCCATCCCTAAATGTCAGCAATCCTTAGCTTCTCACTGGGGCCTCAGTTTCTCCCTAGATGATCGGTCAGTTCCTGGGGCTTCATATGCAAGTGACTAAACATCTGCATCTTTAGATCAGATCTTTCCCTGACTTCCCACTCAAATATCCAATTACCTGCTATGTACTACACCCCACATGGCTAAACCTAATTCATCTCCTACTCTCAAAACTGTTCTTCCTTTTATACTGTCTCAAGGATGGCACTGAAAAAATACTAGAAAAGGACCTTCTTTTGCTCTTTTCTATCTCCAGGTGCCATCACTGTCACCAGGTCTCTTTGTACTCTCTGGTACCCAGCCACTTTACATGTCTAATCCCTCCCTAGGCCTCACCAGCTCCTGCCACACCTCTCCTCTGGCTTCCCCACCACAGCCCTGTCCCTCACATCTGCCTCCCATGCAAGGCAATGAGCTACAATGCCAGGGGCTATATCTCCTTCCCTGTTGATCGTCTGAACCTAGCACAGGGCCTGATATATATTCATTCAATGTCTCCTGAATAAATAAATGGATTGCCAGAAGTAAAGGGCTTCAAATGAAAGGGGGAATAACTGCCCAGAGATGGCATTTGGAAGAGAGGAGAAAGCTAACACTGTCTCCCAGCCCTGAGATAAATGAGATCTGGACGAATAGCAGGTTCTACTTGAATAGTGTTCAGAGAAAAACAGGAAAGCCCCCCCAGGAGAGGAATTCATAAGCCACATGACTTTGAGCAAGTTACTTCACTTTCCAGAGCCTCAGTTTCCTCATCCATAAAATGAGTTAAAAATACCTATCTCGCACTCTACCCAGGGGGACAGCTTGAGGCTCCGTCTCAAAAAAAAAAAAATACCTATCTCATTGGACATGTGAAACCTGAATTGGAAAATACAAATAAAATTCTTAGCATTAGTGTCTGACTCAGTAAGTTCATCCTAAGCACTCAACTAATGTTTTTTAAAATAGTTTCAATCAAAGCTAAGAGGACAAAGGGTACAAGTGAACTTTTTTAGAACTAGAATATAAATGTTTTGATACAATGACTAAGCAAATGACATGAATATTTATGTTAACCAGCTTGATGAAAGTATTTCAAATTGTATATGAAACAGCACAATGTACCCCATGTTGGCATCAATGTACACAGAAACCAATTAATAAAAAAAAAAAAAAATTAAAAAAAAAAAAAAGAAAAGAAAAAAAAAAAAAGAACATCTGGAATTTCTAGCTTCTCTTTGTTAAGCTGGTTAGTGTTACTTACAGAACATATGCACTTTGTTACTGTTGTTATTGGTGAATATAGCTGAAATTAAAAAGTTACTGAAAGAGCATTTTCAAAAATTACTCTGTCTTACTTTGAGCAAATCACTAAGCAGACAAAAAGACTATAATACAAAACATTATAAAACACAGATTAACCAATAAAATAAAATGACAAGTGGACAGGACAGGAAACACAAATGGAATTCAAGACGCAGAAATTAGTCAGGCACGGAGTCACATTTAACTCTTTCACTCACTCACTTATACAAAACTTAAAACATAAAAGACACACAAACCAGAACCAGCACAATTGACTGCAGAAACCGAAGACAACCCAATAGGAGACTGCAATTTAACAGAACAGGACTACCCTGCAAATCCAAACAGTCTAAAAAGGCTGCTAATACCAGAACAGTTTAATAAAGAGCTACAAACATGACAAGACAAAAACAAACAACCCAAAGAGACAGATGGACGTCTCCATCCTGCCTCAGAAGAAGGGCATCTCAGGCTGAATCCAACCTAGCCCATGTTCCCCCAGATTCTCTAGAGACCCAGACAGACTTACTTAAGCACCATAATTAAATAACCCAAACAGAAAATTTGGAAACCTGTGACCCGAGTTTTCTCTGTTTTACTCTCACTGGCTGAGATCCCCAGGGCAAAGGGAGATCTTCTCTGAGGCCTTCCCCTGGAGCTGTCAGCCAGTGGCGGTTCCAGGCTGGGGGTCCTAGGGCGAGGATCTCGATGGGAGCCTCCAAATGAAATAACTTAGGGGACCTGGAAAAATAGACTCGGACCCTCACTTAGGTTAATTAATTGGTAATTTATTTTACCTGCTGCAGGGGCTGCTGCTCTGAGAGACAGTCAGCAGCCTAGGTGTGAGGGTGAGTTACCTTTCATAGGCTTTGTGTAAGCATATTACAGAAGCA
>CAUYQV010096033.1:0-78573 GCA_963574575.1 Galagoides demidoff
TATGACGACCTCTCTCCCTTTAAGATACTGACAGCAAACAGATTTTTGTTTTTTAAAAAAAAGGCAAATAAGGCTCAGAGCCTGTGGCTCAAGTGTCTAAGGCACCAGCCACATACACCTAAGGTGGCAGGTTCAAATCCAGCCCCGCTTGCCAAAACAACAATGATGGCTGCAACCAAAAAAAAAAAATAGTTGGGCACTGTGGTGGGTGCCTGTGGTCCCAGCTACTTTGGAGGCTGAGGCAGGAGACTTGCTTGAGCCCAGGAGTTGGAGGTTGCTATGAGCTGTGATGCCACAGCACTCTACCCAGGTAGACAGCTTGAGGCTCTGTCTCAAAAAAAAAAAAAACACCAAATAAACGAGTAAGTATAAACACAAAAACAGGGCTAGTAGAGAAAAAGCCAGCTTGGTACAGCTCTACACAGCTCTTAATGCTCCAAAAAAACTCTAAAGGAAATTTCACCCTAAATTACCACCCCAAACAACTCCAGAGAAGCCGAAGGCAAGGGGATACAGACAGCCCTAAGAAAAAATAAATGCAGAAACAGCCATGAAGGCAGAAGCTCCTCCCAATTAACAATGACTCAAAAAGGCAAGAAAACCCCTGCACCTGGCCACGGCTATTCCTCCAGATGAGAAGGTGGCAGGACAAGAAGCACATAGGATGACTAGTCACAAGAACTGACCATCTTGGGAGGGAGTATGAGACGCATGGAGAACCTAGCAAAGCCCCCTCTCTCCTGTGGTCTTAACACAGGGCCTTTCCCACGAGCACTCCCTGATCTGTTTCAAGGAAGTGGAAATACTAGTAGAGATCAGTGGGCTGACCCTCCTAAAAGGACACTAAGGATCCAGGGTCTCATCTGAAGCAGGAGGGGGAACCAGAAGACAATCAGGAGCTAAAAACAATGAGAAAATAGGTGAGAACAGACAAAAATGATCCGGCATAGATGTAAGTCAAACCTCAGAGAAATAAAAAACAGAACATACATTAATTTAAAGATTTAACTGGCTCGGTGCCTATAGCTCAGCAGCTAGGGCGCCAGCCACATACACCAGAGCTGGTGGCTTCAAATCCAGCCTGAGCCTGCCAAACAATAGTGACAACTACAACCAAAATATAGGAGGGCACTATGGCAGACACCTGTAGTCCCAGCTACTTGGGAGGCTGAGGCTAGAGAATCACTTAAGCCAAAGAGTCTGAGGTTGCTGTGAGCTGTGACGCCATGGTATTCTACCCAGGGTGAAATAGTGAGACTCTGTCTCAAAAAAATAGTAATAATAAAGATTTAACAGAAAATTATCTTGATTCAAGCAAAACTGTGAGACTACATGTCAGAAGGGCACACTCAATATATAAAAATAAAGACAGACACATCCCAGTATAATATCTTAAATTTCAAGAATTAAAAAAAAAAATTATTCAGGGAGGGAAATGATTTCCTTACTTACATGGAGGTTAAGTAAGCCCGGCCTCAGATTTCTCCAAAGTATTCAATGTAAGAAAATTACCCAGCCAAGCCAATTTACAAATAGTCAATAGACTCATATTCTTTTTTTTTTTGCAGTTTTTGTCTGGAGCCAGGTTTGAACCCACCGCCTCTGGTATATGGGGCCAGTGCACCCCCTTCTTGAGCCACAAGCGCCACCTTAGGCTCATATTCTTTAACACAAAAGAGTCAAAGGAAAATAATACCTACATGTTCTTTTGGAAGACATCACCCAACAATGAAATGTAACTGGCTACAACTAAAAGGTAAAAAGAGAAGCGGCAATAAAGGACTGGTGGTAGGTCAATATATTTCAAAAACACATCAGAATTCTGAGCAACCAGTAATACATACAGTTTCAAAAGATAAACTTAACAACACAAAAATAACACTGTAACAAGCAAAAAGGAAAGAAAAATATGGAGAAATATGAGTTGTTTATTTTCTTCCCTTTCTAAATATCAATAAAACCTATTAATTAGCAGATTGAATGTTACAGAGAAAACCACTACAACAACGAAATAAGACTATAATCATTTATTTATTTATTTATTTTTTGGCAAGGGCCAGGTTTGAACCCACCACCTCTGGTATATGGGGCTGGCGCCCTACTCCTTTGAGCCACAGGAGCCACCCTATAAGACTATAATCAAATAAAAATCCAGGGGTAGGGGCAGGCAGAAGTGAAAGAAAACACTGAGTGGTAACTTCATCTTTCATAGCAGGAAATCCATACATACTGAATAAATTTCCTTAAGACAGTGGGTTATGATATAAACACATAAACTAATGAAGATTAACCGAAAATAGACAATGAAGCTTCCAAATCTAAGAAAGCAAATATGAATACAGAACACACGCAAAGAAAAAGAGAACTCCTATAGCAGAATAGGCACAAAGACATACTAAAAAGTGGGGGCAAAAACACAACTAAGGTCAAATATATCAAATATATCTCACATCAATAAATGTTTAGTGTGATAAACTCAACTGTTAAAAGAATAAGACCCACAGTTTGGCTCAGGTGACAGACTGTATTTCTAAAGAAGGCTACACAAGTATTTCCTATTCCACCCACTCTTCTAGAACTCTTCAAGTATTTCCGTACTCCCCCCATCAAGAGGTGAAGCCTAATTCCCATTACCTTCAATGTGACAAGTGACCCTGAATGCAAAAGTGACCTGTGACTTCTTAGGTCAGGCTAAAAACAATTCCGCTTTCAAGCTGGAACACCCCAGGTGGTTCAGGCTTATCCTGAGCCTCTGTGTAAGCATTTCCCGCTGTCAGGAGGCCACCACTGTGTGAAAGCCCAAACTAAGCCACATGGAGAGACACGTGGAGATGCCATGGGAACTCATAAAGAGGAGAGAGATGTCTCACAGCCTCCAACCACTGTCTGATTACTACTGCTCAAGACCATAAGCCAGAATCTCCCAGCAGAGCCCTTCCCAAGATCCTGACCCACAGAAACTGTGAAATAATACAATGACTGCTGCTCTAAGCTACTGAGTTTGGGTAATGAGATGAAGCAGTAGGTACCAAAACAGGTGACCAACGACTCTATTAAACACACATTGGTGAAACAGGGTCTTACACAGGATCCACTCTCTGGTGGTTGGAGAAAAGCAGAGTTGGGAAACAGAACCCAGGAAATACTTGATGAAGCTGCCTATTCAAGATAAGTCCCTAATGGGAAGAGCACAGGGAGTTGCTTATTATGATTACCATCAGGGGCCTGAGTGGATTATTAAAAAGTTCTGCAATAACACTCACCAACCACTTTACTCTGAAGGAGAAGAGGGCACTGAAGGCAAATATCACCCACAGCACTGGACAGGCAATAAGTCCTAACCAAAATATTCTTGATTCAGCCTCTGAAGCAGTTTTATTCTCTTGAGAAGACTCCTACAAAAGAACATACATCAATCATCACTGCTGTGAGATTTATCAGTACAAAGTTTAACATCTGTAATAAAAAACAAATTATCCTCAAATTCAAAAATTAATACAGACAACCCAAGTCCTAAGTTATAACACAAAAGATCAGTTAAGGCCTCTACCACTGTTGTAATCTTGGGAAATGTTTTTAGTATACTTTAACTCAAGAATTTTTCATTTTTAGGGCAGGATGGGTAGTTTATCACGACCTAAGACAGTAAAGAGTGGTCTCTGACAGGCTTCTACCCAATTCTGCTTCCATGTGTACTTTGAATAATACCTTTTGGGATAAGGATCAAGGAAATCAAGTTATAGTCATCCTAGATACTACAAGGTCAAGTCAGAGTCCAGAGAAAGAAATGGAATCAAAGGATTCAGCAATATCCAGCAATTTACAAGATGGCAAATTGTTTCCAAAGTAGATTTTATAATATAGAGAAATACAGGCTCACTGAGCACAATGCTGTTTTCTAAGAAGTATTACTTATCAAGGTCCTTCCGAGCAGAAGGCAAGCACTTTCACTGGTACTGTCCCCAAGAATTTTGTCCACTGCCTCACAAACTGATTTCCACAGGCAAACTGAATATTCACTACTGAGTAGCTGGCTAACTGGAAACAGACAAGGTTTCCCCCAACCCCAGGACTCTCAAAAGGCGCAGGCTTGAAGAACAGACTGATCTCATCAATTCAGATTTTCTAAACAGGCGCAATCCTTCTCCTTTTTCCTGCCCCAAAGTGAAAGATGAACATGGAACAAATATCAGAAGTAGTTAGGTGCTGGACACACAGGGGTCCACACAGACATCTGGCAAGGCAACAAAGCTGGGGCTATCAGAAAGAGATGTTGTATCAGCAATCCCTAATAAGCAATGTAGTATACTGTATAAATTCTGACCCAGTGTCTTCTGAGGATTCTGTCCTATACATGTCTTCTGGTCTGAACTAGACAGAAAAATGTACAGAGTTTTAAAAGGCTACCTGGTTTAGTGCTGACATGCCAAGTGATTTGGGGTACGGCTTATTAATCTTGAATACTTCTTCCTTACATATTCAAATGTAACCTACAAATAATTTATCAAATGACACTACTACCAAAAAAAAAAGACAGCTTACCTTCCTGGACTCAAACACCCAGTGGCTCTTACCATCTTCATCAATATGATTCCACCAACGTAGGCCAACCATCAGTCTACCTGTAACGTTCTGACAAAGAATAATACAAACACACATATTGTAAAACATTAAAGATCTACCATATACTCATATCTTAGTGTTATATTTAACAATCAAAAATATTCAGCTTCACCTCCATAATATCTAGTTAACAAAGACCACACTATCTATCAGGCCGGACCAAAAGCCTGAGCAAAATGGTAGTGACAGATCCAGTGAGGGGGAAGTAACAGGGTGAACAGCAAACACGTCCAAGAATATCACCCTCTCTCTTTCCTTCGCCAACACTGGTTTCTTCTCCAATTTCCTTATTTTTCCTAAGTCTTTGGTCTTTGACTACTATAACCTACCTTCTGTCTCTACTGCACCTACATCTACTTTATAAGTATATATCCCTACGGTCTTCATTAAGTCTCTCAAATGTACCCAGCTCTTTTCCAAATTACTAATGCAACAAATAACTTTGACAGCTTTCCTAATGTTTATTTACTGAGCATCTACTATATGCCAGTAATAAAGTGGGAATTAACAGATACCACCCATCTTCATAGAGCTTTAAGTGTTCTTGGGAAAAGAGGCAGACAACCATTGCATAAATGTACCATTAGCAACTGTGGCCTTGTGAGGGAAATGTGTGGGATGCTTGAAGAGCATAAGGGAAGTCTGATCTAGTCCAGGTATCAGAGAGTAACTCCCTAAGGAATCACCTTTGGAATGAAATGTAAAAGATAACTAGCCATTGACAACACAGGGGATGTTTAATTAGTGATGGTCAATAAAAAGAGTCAGGACTCCTAGATTCATAGGGAAAAATTTATCTTCATTTTCATTAACCCCTGTCTGAAATTTAATATATTATGAATGTGTACCTATGACTTTGTTACAAGAAAAACCACAGATATTTTTCACGTTGTACTGCACTTGTTGCTGTAATCTCAAAATATCTTTTTTCCTCATCACCACTTTAAAAGTAGTTATTAGACCTGTCACTAGATCATACTATTAATATGTTCATAAAGTACAAAAGTTCCCCTGTTATTTGCTGGATGCCTAAAATCATGGATAGTACTAAACCTATATATACTGTTTTTTCCTATACATATATACTTATGATAAAAGATTAACAATAATAAAATAGAACAACTATAACAGAATACTATAACAAAAGTTATATAAACGTTATCTCTCTCTCTCTCTCTCAAAATACCTTATTGTACTGTAGCACAGGTAAATGAAACCACAGAATGGGAAACTGCAAATAAGAGGTAATTACTGCACATATAACTAAATCAGAAATTTACCTTTTTAGTATTTTTAAATTATATTTCAACATAAGTGACTTCCTTTGAAATCTCATGTTTAAAAACATTCATATTTCATGAGACTGCAAAAGGGAAAGCACAAAAAAGACTAGGAACCTCTGTATGAAGGTGACGTGGAAGCAAGACGAGATTCCACACAGACCGGTAAGCACAGAAACCTTCAGAAAGAGAGTAACCTAAGGGACTGGGGATTCACCAGATACGGGGAAGCCAGGAGGTCATTCATACATTTCTCATTTGCTCAAGTAAACAAAAAAGTGAGTCCAGGCCCTGTGAAAGGAAAGACTTATGGATGAGGAACACTCTGGGGAAGGAGGATGATTAGTAGTATTTTATACATGTTGGATTTGAGGTGCCTTCAAGATAGCTACATTAAAATGTCACCAGGACAAACCAGGATGGAGACACTGGAAGTCAACACAGCAAACACCACCAAAAGCGCAGATGACAGTGCTCATGAAAGAACATGGGAGAAGGAAGGGAGGAGCCTAGACACCAAAACCCCTATTGCAGAAATGCCAACATTAAAGGCTCAGTAGAAGAGAAGAGTTGGCAAAGGGAAGAGCGACAAGGACATTTTACTGGCATTTTCAAAGATCACTGAGACTATTTTAAAGTCCTCCATGTTCCCACTTCTAATTCTTTACTTTCTGCTTTTATCCTTATTAGTTTATTTTCTTATTTCTCATATGCTTATTGCTTTTGTTTTTCAAACTTCTGGACCTGAGTAGTCCATTATTTTCACTCTTATCTAACAAAAGCATTTAGTCTATTTTTCTCCCTTGGAATTCAGTTTTAGAGGCATTCGAAAGTTTGATTATAGATGATCATGGTGGCTAAGGTGTAAAAAAATGTTTATAGTTTTTGTTTCCTTTTAAAATACAGATATTTAGCAAGATGTCTTTTTTAGAAGAATTCCAATTTTGACAACCACTTCTTACTAATTTCTGGCTTTATTTTATTGGCCTGGAAAATGTAAGCACTTTGGGCAATTCATTTGAATTTTCTTCATTAGTGACATTTAATCAATTTTTTATAAATATTCCACAGGATCTAAATAAGAAAGTATTGTCTCTGTACATACAAAGTCACAAATATTGCTATTAAATTGACTTTATTATTTTATTCAGATCCCTAGACCACATTTATTTTCTGGAACTCGGATCTGTGGCAGACAGTGGTTTGTTACACTGTGGTCAACATATAACACACTTCCCCCACCTTCTCCTAGGGTTTCTAATGTTTTCGCTATAGTTTGATAAAATCCTATTCTGTGAATGATCTCTGTGATTCATAAAATGACTCTTTTTTATTCCACTTAGGGCTTTCTTACTCTGATCTCCATTTTGTCTGATGATAATATGATCACGCTGGGTTTCTTTTTGTTTGAATTGATCTGGTAAGTTATCTCTGCCTTCTTTTACTTTTTCTAATGTCACTATTTTAGTAAGATCATCTTGGTTGATTTTTGGACTAGTCTTAGAATTTTTACATTTAAAAGAGGAGTTCATTCAAATTATATTTACTGTTATAATGAATTTGCAATTTCTTCCATCACCTTGTGCATGGGTTTCGTGACGCTCAACCCTCCTCAACACTCTGACCTGCAGTATTTTCCTTTCTTTGCTATATGAACTGTCTTAGGCATTCCTGTCTTCCCCAACGTTGCAGAAGATACACAACTTCCTTTAAATTTTACTAATAATTGCTATTACATTTTTTAAAACCATCATTTAATCATTTTTTTACTGTCAGAATAAAAAAACCCCCACAATTCCCATATAAGCTATACCATTTAAATATACTTTTGAAACTACCCTCCCTTCTCTACATCTCTTGGTCTACATTAATGTCAAGAAGAAGTTTACATAAAGATTTTTTAAATAATTAGATCTTTTTTGACAACTACATTGAGATTTACAATAATTATGACACATCTCTGCTTTAACTAGTTTCAGGATACTGCCTACCCCCTTTCCCAAGTCCATTTAATAGTTTCCCCATTCTGGACTTCTTAATTTTGCTTCATACCTCAAGTGTTTGAATATCTACATGTGTAAGTAATTTTGTCAAGGACAACAGGGTGACCTTTCTTAAGCTCTTGTTTAAAAAAAAAGTATCAGAACATACACTATTTTGGTCACGTTTTTTAAAACCCGTTACCCAGAAGGATTTAATTAAATAAGTTTGAAAAGTACCAGGAAACGTGACTGACAGCAGTGTTCTGTTTGGCTAAACTAGAAACTGTATGAACAACAGAAAGAAATATTCATCAAAACAAAACTGTGACCCGGATACAGTAAACACTAGAGCGTAAACAGAAGTTCAAAGAAATACAAGACAAAGAAGAATGAACAAAAGATAGCCTAAAGAAAACAGATCTTTGCAATCTTCATTCTCAGCAATATGTGGCCTATGGAAACTGGCCATCACCAAGCCAACCACTTCTGGTATCTGTACAAATTAAAAGATCTAAGAATGGCTGGGTTGGTGAGTATGAATAGATGTGCAGTATCTTACTGGTCTTTGAAATCAGTATACATGTCTCTGAAATTCCAAAATTAGTCTTTGATTTTTCTTCCCCATCATTTTATGATTAAATTTAAATATTAAAGTGAATACCCAAATACCTACCACCTAGAATAACATCTACATTTACTACTTTATTACAGAGTCATCTGTCCGTAGAACTCATCTCTCCATCCCTCCATCTACCCATCATTGCCTCTGACTTTGAAACCTTTCCTTATACTACTTTCTATCCCCTATAGCAGGGTTTCTCAACTTTGGCACAATCAACATTTTGAGCCAGATAATTCTTCGGTGGGAGTGGGGTGGGGGTGTGGGAGGATGTGCTGTGCATCTTCAGATGTTTAGTGGCATACCTGGCCTCTACCCATCCCCAGTTGTAAAAACCAAAAAAACCCTTTTTTCCATCACCCCAAATGTCCCATGGGGTAAAACTTGCCTTTGGTTGAGAAACACTGCAGCTCCCACACCAGCCTGGACAAAGGTGGGTACTTTTAAACTATCTGTGGACACACTACACTGATGTCTCATCTAGAATATACACAGCACACCCAGAGATGACGCAGAAACAAAACCCGTGGTACCATACAAGCACTATGGAGGGTCCGTGGCTGCTAGTCACGTTTGCTTGTTTACTTATTTTAAAGCTGCTGTAGGTTAACATACAGCACAGCAAACTCAGTAGTATCAAAACCTACAGGTGACCTGAAGTAAGTGGCACATATAAGTGTCACAGGGAAGTACCACACTGCACATGTATATCTCAGATATGCAGCACTTCAACATAGATGGGGCTGAAATAAGAAAAACGATAAACTAACACCAATGCAAAATGCTAGGCCTCACAATTTTTGCTGTTTATGTTATTCACTCTCATATAAAATACAGTTTTAAAATAACAACAGTCAAACCTACCTTCACTGCCCAAAAGTCACATGACAACAGCAAGATAATTGTTACCATACAGGCAATAAAGCTGCTGCTGAGCAGTTCACAGAGAAGATAGACAATGATGGCACTGACGCGAAAGAACAAGTGGAAAAACGATGCCACCGGATGTCTAAAAACCAAAACACAAAAGAAATGCAATTACGTTTTCCTCTAAGCACTAGAAGAGGTACATGGAAGATGTTTTAGCTATGGCACAACTGTCCAGAGTTCTGACAACAGACGACGACTCGAGGAGGAAGCACACCCCCTACCTCCTTTTTAAGCCCCAGAGTTTGATAAGGCCCTGTTATCACAAAAAACATGACATTTAAACATGACTTTAACCCTTCATTGAGCACAAATCTTCACAAAAATCTCCTAGTTTGGAGAAGTAAGGAAACTATAGTCTTAGGATTTGAAACCTAGTTTTGAACCTTACCAAAAGAATTTCTAGGCCCTCAGAAATCACTTCAGGATTAAGATAAAGTCACTATGAGATCAAGGTTTTTAGCTTTTGATTTTTAACACCTTTACTGAGATATAATACACATTGAATAATTCACCTACTTAAAGGTATATAATTTGATGGTTTTTAGTATATTCACGGAGTTGTGCCATCACCACCACACTCAATTTTACAACATTTCATCACCCCCAAAAGAAACCCTATGCCCACTGGCTGTCACTGCCCATTTACCCCCAACTCCGTCAGCCCTAGGTAACCATTATTTATTTTCTGTCTCTACAGATTTGCCTGTTGCTGACACTTCATGTAAATAAAACCATACAGTATGTGGTCCTTTGGGACTGGCGTCCTTCACTTAGCATGTTTTCAAGGTTCAAGTAGAATTTGATTTCATTAAGTGAATTTCTTTATAAAGAACTAAATTTAGATATGTGTTTGGCTTAATAGTTTCTTATTTTTTATATGAAAGAATTCTGAAATTTGCACAATAAATCAAAATTTAGTGTATCTACTATAATGAAATGACAGTCTTAGAAAAGAGTAGCAAGGAATTAAAAACATAGGTGTTCAAACAATGGGATTTGCTGATTTAAAAACTCTACATTAAGTAAAATTCTGTATGCCAATTGTTCCCCCAAACATCTGAAATGCTGTATTTGTCTCATACTAAATATCAAACTAGCAATATATATTGACTAGCACATTCTAACCACTCTGCCTTGACTCCCCGTGGCCGGGTAGCTACGAACAGAACGGCCCTGACACCAGCACAACTCTGAGCAAGTTATCCTCATACCTGATTTTGGAATTTTTTGGTCTATTAGTTGTCTCCTCTTCTGCATCAAACAGTGAAACATCTTCAGTGTCATCATTACTATCCTAGTAGATAAATTAAATATCCATGAAGCAAAATGCAAATTCAACATTCATACAGCCACTACACACAAGGTCACACACTCATCAAAACAGAAGGTCAAATTAGGACGTGGTCAGAGCAATTCAGAACCTAGGGAAGGGCATGTGCAGATCCTCCTCCCCCACCCCAACCATCCCACAGAAGCCTCATGTGGTGATCCAACAATCTGCTCCACTGGGCCCAGGACTGCTGAGCACAGTGAGTCCTGTAAACTTACAGCTATGCTCACGGCTCTCTCCTGAGTCCCAGAGAAAGCTGAAGCTGTCCGGGACAAACCTGATGCTCTGGCTCCTTCACAGAGTCAGCAGACTGCTTCCCCATGTCACACTGCTCCTCACTACTTTGTCTTCCTATCCTTTTCATACCTCCTCAGGGGTTTGTTCCACTGTTTTTCACTTTACTTACATTATTCCAGTTTTTTCTATCTTTAAGATTATTAGATCTTTCTGATCAGCATATAAATTTCTTCAAATGTCACTTACTGGGCAAAAAAGATTTTTTTTCAAAAGATTTTCAAACCCTGGTCCTAAATCTCCCCTTCAATCTTCTGCCTTCCCATACCTTCCCTTCCTTTCCCCACCTTGGGCTCCAAAGAGCAGTTCACACCTCAAGTCACTGCAAATCCCCCACTGCTTCACCCACACGGAGCCTGCTCTGTGCCTCCCCTGGTGCCACTCGCTGCTTCCTTGCCTTTATCTCCAGTGTCTCCACGCTCTACTCCCACCTCCCGTGGTGCCACTCACTGCCTCCTTGCCTTTATCTCCAGTGTCTCCACGCTCTATTCCCACCTCTCCTCCACATCACCTAGAGCAAGCCTTCCAGTGTGGAAATCATACCACGTCACTCCTCGGCTCAACCCTTTCAGTGGCACCTCTACATGCACAATGTAAGACTGAGCACCTTCATAGCACTCCCTCTAGGGCGCCGTGCAATTCCCTCAGACACGGTCTCTGAGATCAACACTACTATCTCTGCCACCTTTCTGCTTTTCACATGTTTTGTCTACACAGAAAGCTTTTCCTATTCTCATCTCCTACCTAGCTCACCATCAGGCAAATACCAAAGCAACCTTCAAGTTTCAGCTCAAATATTGAAATAGTTGAGAAACTTTCTCTGAAATCCCCTTGTTCCCATGGCACTTGGACAAATCTCCATTTGAACAATTATCTCAGGGTATTCTTATTGTAAGTCTGCCCCTTCCTACCTCCATCTGAATAAGGACTGTCTGTACTGTAAAAAGTCCTAGGGTCTAGGAGAGGCCCTTGCCCAAGTGGTTCTGTTTGTTGAAGGGATGATAAGCAAAGGAGGCTATTATCTATAATACACAGCAGACTGTGACAGGTGTCAGGAGAAATGTAAGTGCAAATGGGAACCAAGAAAGGAAAAGAATCATTTCTACTAGAGAATGTTGGAGAAGCTTTCTGAGAGACAGTTTATCACCCGGGCCTTGCTAAAACAAATAAATAGGTCTCCAGCTCACTCTAATCCCTAGACAAAGTAAATTTCAAAAACATAGATGTGGGAACATGGGAAATGGCTAAGTAGCCCACATAGTAACCAAATGGTAGAAGAAGCAAAATATGAGCTAAGGATGGAAAAACAAATAGATTCAGATCTATGAGAGCAATGGTTCTCAACCTTGGCTATGGAGCAGAATGCTTACTCCTTTTTCTTTTAAAGCTGGTATCTGTGTCTCACCCCAAGGATCTGATGTAATTGCTCCAAAGTATGATACAGGGATCTAGATTTTTTAAAGCTCCCGAAATGCTCATAACATGCAGCCAAGATCCACCATATGTTATGAATAAAGAGGTAAGGCCTTCTACCCTGAATTGGCTTCACTAAGCTCCATCCTGTAGCCAGGGAGAGCTTTACACTTTAGATCATTCCCCTGCTTTAAAACCTGCACCATTTTAAATAAAGATTCCTTATCTTGACCCATCATGATCTATCTGGCCCCTGCCCACCTCTAAGACCTTATTTCAGGCCACTTTCCCTTCATTAACTGCACTAAGCTATATAAGGCCTTCTATTCCCCCTGCCAAAGATGTCTAGGTTCTAAGTCCTGGAATCTCTGAGTATGTAAATTTACTACACTTGACAATAAGGACTTCTACAGATGTCATTAAATTGAGGACATTCAGGTGTGGGGATTATCCTCAATTATCCAGGTGGGTCCAATGCAGGTTGTTGATACAATCACAACAATGCTTATAAGAGGAAGAAAGGGGGTCAGGGTAAGACAAGGCAATAAAACATGGAAAATAGAGATGAGAGATCTGGACATGTTATACTAACCTCTGTGAGGAGAGAGGGCGGGACCACTGACCTCTAGGACAGTGATTTTTAATTGCTGTGCCATGAAAATTTTTAAAGATCATTAATTATTTTTGAAAGAAGTTCAAAGCACAATTAAGCATATTATATTTTTTACTTTTGTTTTGATCAACACAATTTAAGTGTCCCAGAAGCTTAACTACAGGTGCAAGTGTACAATGAGACAAAAAGGTTGGAGAACACTGCTCTCATAGCTGGAAATGGTGAGGAAATAAGATTCTCCCCTAGCACCTCCAAAAGGAGCACCTTTTCCACACCTTGACTTTTAGCTCCTGGCAACTCATTCTGGACTTCTGACCACCAGTACTGTAAAATAAGAAACTTGTTTTAAGTCACTAAGTTTATGACAATTTGCAGAAATAGGAAACTTATACCGTAACTTAGCTCCTACCAGCCGGGCCTTCCCTTAAGTTCCGTAAACATGTCAAACTTGTACCCCATCAGGTTCTTCTGCACAGTTCATACTGCCCAGAGTCCTCCTCTGACCTGCTCTTTGAAAGACTGGCTTCTTCTTTTTCATTCAGTAAACACACTGCCCACTATGTGCTAGACACTGACGTTTGAGTGCACACACACACCCAAAAAAGAAAAAAAGACAAACAGCATTGCACTCTCCAAGTTGCACTAAGTGAGGAAGACCATGGACAAGATTTTAGAGCAAAATCGGAAGATTGAATTTGGATAATTTAAGATGTTAGTATGTGAACTTAAAAAAAAAAAATGGAGAGGGAGAGCCTAATTTGGAGCACATGACTGACATGTTCTGACCCACTAAAAAGAAAATTCCAGCTACTGTAATAGTAAGACTCTGGAGGGTGGAGGGAAGGGAGAAAAAAAGCAGCACAAAGCTAGGACACTGGTTAAGAGACCACTTCAATAATGAAGGCAAGAGTAAATGAATTGACCCAGGGTAGATGTAGTCAGTGGAGGTGAAAAGCAGACAGGCTCCAAATACATTCTAAGGTAGAAAGATGACAGGACTTGCTGATAGGCTGAAATGGGAAGGAAAAAGGACTCAAAGAAGATACCAAAGTTTTTGTCCTGAACAGCTAAAAGGATAAAGATACTAAAGGAGACTGTGGGCACTCCAATTTTCAAAAGACAGAAAAACGAAAAGAACTAGGCAGTGGAAAATGAAAAGGAAATACACGGCAGGGGAGGCAGGCCTGGAGAGTGTGAGGGCTCACAGCATGAAAACCAAGTGACTACTGTATTTTTAGCTGGTCATCAGTGACCTAAATAAGAGCATTTCAGTGTAGCAGGAGAGGAGGCGAAAGGCTAACTAGAATGAATATGAGAGAAGAATTAGGAGACAAATACAGACAAATCTTTAAAGGAACAAAGACTGGGATGAAAGGGCATGTGAAGTCAAGTTTCATTTTTTAAGACAGGAGAAATTAAAGCATGTTTATACGCTGATGTCAACAGCTCTAAAAAAGGAGGAAAAAAGGATTGGCCATACAGGAAAGAAAACTGAACAATGCCTTCCAGCAGGCAGAAGGGGATGGAAACCCATGCACAAGTACAGAGGATGGCCTAAGAATGGGGAAAGACAGTTCAATTATAATAAAGGAATACACAGAAGATTATGGGTAAAGATGAATATAGACAGGCAGGTGGGGTGAAAATTCTGATGACTTCCACGTCTCAGTGAAACAAGCACCAAGGTTATCAGCTAAGAGAATAAGGGAATAAATGTTTGAGAAAAGTTGTAAGTTGCTTAGGAAGGTAGGAGAGTGAGGGGTCTATGGAAATGTACAAATGATTAAAGCACGAAGGGCTCCCTGGAAGTTCATGGTCACAAACTTATAAAGTGGGAACAGTCAGCACGGTTGTGTTTCTTCTCCAGCCTCATTGCAGCCTGGATGCCCTTCGGAGAACTAAACGGATTTTCAACACTCAAGTCATGTCTTCATATGTGATCTTTCTGATCACAAATACTTGCTATTTCATCGCACTGTCTTGCTGTTATTGTCTGAAAACACCTTTAGTTATGTAATTTTTCAGGTCACCAACCTCCTTTACTGCCCCCAACTCCTAAAACCCACAACCCCAAACTGACGATTCAAGGCAAGAAACCTGTCTGTTCACAGCCCCAGCGCTGGGCCATAATATTCCCTCAAGTTACATGTGAACCTAAAGAAAAAAATACTTAAGATCATCTAAGTGACTATAAACAGGAATTAGTTCTAAAAGAAAAAGAGATTCTCAAATTAACCTTACTAATCTCTAGCTGTAAAACTATGGCCTATAATAATTAACTCTAAGGGCAAAAACATGATAATCATCAACGTTGGGTATCAGCTACTTGACTTTAAAGCAAGCTCTGGCAGTGTCGCCTCTACCTAAAAGATCGCAGGTATTCCCTGAAGGTCAGGCTGGGAGGGAACTAAGAGATCCCCTCACTCCTGCCCACGCTCTAATGGCAGAGGAAAGAGACCACCGGCAACCTCCCCCCGGAGCGTTTCTGCAGCCCAGGGAAGGGCCCAGCAACCGCTCGGCGTCTGCTAACAGTGGGCTTCTACGCAGCCGCGAGCTGCCCCGCTTGGCGCCGCCTGGGTCACGCCTCCACCAGAGGCCTCGGAACCGCCAGACACCCTTCCTGGATGGCAGCAAGCACATGGCCCTCCAGACCCGCCTGCCCACCCCGCTCTTCCTCCTGTTCAGGTACCGGGCGAGGACGTGAGCAAACCCGCCGCGGGACGCTCACCTCGAGCCCCACAAACCCTGCAGGGCCCCCAAGCGCCACCGCCTCTCCCCGCTTCCCTCACCTGCTGCAACATGGCGGCCCTGCGCCAGCCCACTTCCGGGAGCCACGTCAGCGCAGCTGCCGCGGGGTCCGGACCGGAATTGACCCTACGGGTCGACAGAACAAGAGGCCCTGGTCTCGCCCACTTCCGCTTTGAGGCAACTCCCGGGAATGCCAACTCCGGCGCCGGGCGGGCGAGGGCAGCGTTATCTGCCGGCGGAGCTGGGTTATCCGGGGGTGGGGCAGCGGGGGCGGGGTTATCGGGGGGTGGGGCGGCGGGGGCGGGGTTATCGGGGCGGGGCGGCGAGGGCGGGGTTATCTGGGGCGCTGGGAGGTGTCGGGACCGGGTTATCTTGGGGTGGGACAATAGGGACCGGATAGGAAGTGAGTCCAGGTGGGGGTGAAATCTGGTCGGAACAAGAGCGAATAGGAGATGGGAACAGAACCGAGGGCTACAGTAGGATTTAAAGGGGAAGCTTCGTGATTTATTATGCTGTCTATGGTGTGCAAACTCTAAAGTCATTTCCACCAGCGTCGATGCCATGAATGCAGGGATCGGGCCTTTATTATGCCATAATTTATTTAATTTCGTTTAAGTGTTATACAATGACATATATTTTTCTACAATATCACATTTTGTGCTTTAAATTTTAGAAGCATTGAAAAAAATGAATGTGCTCTTTCGAAGGCTTTAAAACATTAAGAACAGGAGGATGATAAAGGGCATTAGTATGGAAGAGAAATAACCTTAGATGCCAGGAACAGTAAGGAGTAGTACAAACCGTGCACTCTATAGTTTCGGGTTCTGGATCCTCTATTATCAATTATATAGCCAATCTTTATGTACTATTTTCTCAATCATAAAGAGGGCGGTGCTAATGGTATCCTTTCAGTGTAAGTATCTAGCAAATGGGAGACGTCATTCTTATTACTGTTTTAGGTCCCGCTGCTCACGATATGATCGTGCCTGGACAAAGGACATGAAGGGCCCCCAACATTGTTGTTCTTAACGTTAGGGGTGTTGGGTCTTTGAAAGGGTGATGATAATATCCTGTCCATTCCACCTGATCAGACTGCTGTGGGAAGAATCATGAAATATCATTTATTCCCACATTCCCCTAAATTAGGGGGTTCTCTCCATTAAAATTACAACTTTTACAAAGCTATGTACCAGTGCTTTTTAAAACCAAATACCCGAATCATGAAGGGGGAAAAGCATTTTGCACAGGAGAAAGTGCTTGGCAAAGCCATTGCGTTTGTGCTCTAGGTGGTGAAAAGCTTTAGCTGTGAATTCCAGACTTGTGCATCCAGCCTGCTCCTGGCATGTTTTCAGTGTTATAGGAGTCATGGAGTTGTCTTTTTGTTGGTTTTGCTTTTGTTATGTGTTCTTTTTGAATTCATTACCATCCTTTAAAATTTAGGGCATTTCACAGAAAAATATGAATTTTTGGCTTTTCTTGAAGAGTCAAAAGATCAGGCCTTGCTGAGCCGCTGAGTAGAAGGCAGCTTTGTATGGGGTTTGAACTTAATCACGGGACACAGCCCCATTCATGGGTTACACTCTTCTGAATTACCCGTCAGTCTCCAATGCCATCCTCCAAAGGTTTAAGTAGAAACCTCAACACATTCGGTATTAATAGCCCTCCTTGCAGAGAGATTGAAGATGCTTAATCCTGTTACATAGCAGTTAGCCCTGAGAAGGAAAAGTGCATAAAACATTCTCAAATGCAATAGGTCAAACCCATTGTGGGCTTCCCCTTTTAGATTCTTCACTGAATTCACTGAGTTTCATCAGTCTTCTACACAAAAATGGCAGGAAACTCCAATGTATTATCCTGATGCAATTTCATCATTTCATTTGCTAGAAGAACTAATAGCCCTAAACTGGTAATGATATCACATTTCCAATGATCACCTTCCCACCTTTTGTCAATGAAACTTGGCTTTCCTAAGTCTTACTGAATGGCTTTCCATGGAAATATAGATGTTGATCTCTCCCAGACTCCTCCTGTTTTCTCACTTTGAAGTTATCAATGCTTTGATGCACAAGAAGATAATCAGGTGTTCTCATGTTAATTGCAATTACCAATGTGGAAACAGTCAAAAAAGAAAAAAAAAAAGGCCAAATACCAACATCCACCTGACTTGGGTTTCTGTTTATTGTAAGATATTGTAATTTCCCAAGGCTGGTTTAGATGAATACATTTTGTCCAAGTTCAGGGGCTGCAATTTTCCCTTGCTTCATGAAATTATCAATAGGCAGGCCTTTGATCTTCCTGATCCATGCAGCTTTGCTGGCTTTTTCTGGATCAACCATTGCAATGGAGCCCCCGGCCTGATACTCCTTCATCTTGGCTTCCCCGTACTCTTTCTCCTCCTTCACCGTCAACAGCATGAACCCAGTGTTCATCCTCAGGGGATCAAGGGCTGCATTGATGCGAGGTCGCTCTTTCTTGAGAGTAAGGGTGGCTCTGCTCACTTGTGGCACCACCATGCGGTTGTGTTTAATGACCTGCATACTGGTCAGGGGGCCTGTAATGCGCACTAGCCCTTCAGTTGAACTTGTCACCTGGTCTTCCCTTAAGTTGCCTGGGAACCGGGGATGGATAAGCACGGGCTGGGGTATGGTGGACTGTACTCTGGGACTTTGCAAAGAGTTTTTCAGATTAGGTTGTAGTTTCTGGATTTCAAGGGGAACGTTGGTTTTTTTCACATCTATGGGAGGATTGCTCATTCTCAACTGATCGACTGCATGCTGCACTGATTTTCCTTTGAAATTCAGGACCTTCCTTGTGTGTAAGATTGAAGGTCCCCAGGCATCGATGACTTGGGTTTGGGGCCTACGGGGATAGGCAAATCCCCCTGAATTGTGGGCTCTCTGCACAGCACTGACGGTTAGCAGGAATTGGTCAGGTGACATAGGGATATTCCCGGACTTTTTCTTCAGTTGATGATGGATCAGTTCTCCAAGAGTTTCTACTTGTCCTTGTTTTTGTGCTTTCATCATATCATCTGCTTTTTCAGAAAAAGAAAACAAAAATAAATCAGCATTTTGTGAAAAATATGAAGTACTCATGCATGAAAGTTAAAGCCATTCTAATCTCTGGGCACACCAAATTCTTTGTTGCCCAACAGGCATGCCATCAGGAGGGCATATGTCTCCAGTGGAATCAGAAATGGCGATGGAACAAAACAAGCTCTTAATGAATATATAAGTATTATGTAAAGTGCATACAAACCTCTAGATGTGATTCCAATGGTCCACATCTTTTTGAAACTTTCCTTTGGGTATGACCTTCACATATCATTTATGATTTATGCAAAGCACCCTTTGTGAATGTATAATAGTAATATACTCATATGTTTCAACAACAACAGCAAAGTTGTTGGCCTTATCTCTACAATTGTTAACAACTGTATTGCAAACTTTGATCTCTACCTTATTGATCAAATGTGACTCCAAATAATCTTGGACATTTCCCCAAATCACCCCTGGGTAATGCAAATAACCACAACATGACTCAAAGACGGTTCCTCCAGAGGAGTTCCCAATATGTTTTGAGCAATAGCAGGTCCAAAAGCCACTGACCAGGATAAGAGATTCCCTCTGCCCTGGTGTTTAATGGTCAAGACCTCAGAGGTGTCTAAGACCATTAAGTTAACAAAAATGTCTTCACGGGTAAGGAAATCTATAATGTCTCTCCTGGAAGATCGGTGATGTATGCAGGTGAGACCAGAGAATGGAGAGGTTCAGGGCCGGTTTAATGAAAGGCACAGAGACCTACCTGGGTAGAGCCAAACATGGTATCTGCATTGAGGGGTTGGAGGCCTCTTTTTATATGGGGCCATAGAAGGTGAATAGATTCTGGTGGGCTAGAGTCTTGTGGCAAGAAGTCTGGTGGCAGTGCTAGTTAGGCATTGTGTGGCCTTTTGTTCCAAAAGGGAAGGAGTGGGAGGAGAAAGGGCTCATGGGGGGCCATCAGGCTTTTCAGGCTCTACAGCACCTCACAGAAACACTGAAAGTGTTATCCTCATTTTACAAAAATGGAATAACTGAATCATGAAAAGTAGAATCCATCTGCCCAGTCAGACCTAGAAAGTAAAATCTGTACCCCAAGCTACACTAGGGAATAAAATGCAACAGTGTATTAAGTATATAATTTTCCTTGGACAGATAGGTTTTAGCCCAAGATGTTTGCATGTGGACACAGGAGGATGGAATGAAACTTCAAATTCTCCCCTGACCTTTACTTTGCTAATTAAACAATATTTGGTTAGAACATATAAAATTGAGCTAATATAAGATGTCATAATTTTCCCCACTCTCCTTCTAAACCCCAAAACATAGAATTTTTCTCTTTTTATAAAAAAGTAATTGTAGCCAGGTACAGTAGTTCACACCTGTAATCCTAGCACTCTGGGAGGCCGAGGTGGGTGGACTGCCTGAGCCCAGGAATTCAAGACCAGCTTGAGTAAGAGCAAGACCCCATCGCTACTAAAAAAAGAAAAGCTAGCTAGCTGTTGTGGCAGGTGCCTGTAGTCCCAGCTACACAGAAGGCTGAGCAAGAGGATCTCTTGAGCCTGAGAGTTTGAAGTTGTTGTGAACTACTGAGGGCAATGGAGTGAGACTCTGTCTCAAAAAAAAAAAAAAAAAAAACCTAATTGTGTAATTTGTTATGAGCTCAATGTTTATAAATGTATCTTTTTCCACATGATTATATATTATGGTTCTCTTTTCATGTTATTATATATGGATCCTCATCATACAATTTTTAACTATCTTTAATATTCCATAGTATAGATTTTTTCATTATCTGCTGAGCCATTGCTCCAAGAAGTAAGGAAGCTGACAGGCCAGGAACAGAGGCAAGCTGTTAGCCAAAAACTAGAAATGGATTTTATAAAGGTTCTCCCTCTATGGACTCTATTTAGTAAGGGGACAATTAAGGAAAATATTAACTCTCTTAGGAGAAGTCAGGCATCACATTCATTCTGAATGCTGAAAGATAAGCAAAGTTGTTGGCCTGCTAGAAGACAAAACTAAAATCGAAAGAGAGAGAGTTTCGATCTCACTGCTATTTCAGATTGAGGCATCACCAATCACTTTACCTCCTGCCCCAGATTTTGCTTCCAAATTCTCTTGCCCACCATTCATACCACATGTTTCTTTATGAATAGCATAAGCTCTCTTCTTGCTATCTTTTGGGGGCGATTTTGGCTTTTCTTGACTTTGAGGTTCCTCTATTGACATTGCTAAATTGAATTGAGATTTAGGAAGAAAGCATAGTCATGATATACTTCGATTTAGGTGTGAATGATGCGGGCATAATGACAATATAATCGGTAATAATGAGGGCGTATCATTGGACTGATTATCACCCTTCGGTTTTTATGGATAACAATATTTATGGGGTGTGTGTGATATTTGGATACATGTATACAAAATGTAATGATGAGCTCATAGTATTTAGGCATCATCTCAAAATGTGCTGAGAACATTCCAAATCTTCTAGCTATTTTGAAATATACAATCAATGATTGTTAACTATAGCCACCCTCCTGTGCGTTGAAACTGGAACTTACTCCTCTTCTCTAGCTGTATTTTTTGTACGTGGCATGGTATTATTTATTGCAGTATGAGACTAAGCAGCTACCTGGATTTCAGGTCTCGGTTGCATCCTGACTCCCCTCCCATCCACCTACCTATTAACTATCAAGCTTTAGCATTATCTGCAACTTTTGGTTGCCACTCCTTATGAGAAAGCTGTTTGTAGTGTGATATGCTTGGTGTTCTCTGTAGATGGATAGATCCAATTTCACATGCCAAAGATAGGGCAGATAACAAGAAGGAGTCTTGCTACTCTTACCTACACATACTTTGTCTGGATGAGCCATGCCTGCACCCCTCTCACACACACAAGCACTCTGCTTATAACTGAGACTTTCTAGCTAATATATTCTCTCTCAGAGGCCTACAGAGAATACATCCTATTGGGTTTTGCACACATGGTGATCGGGATGCACTTTCCTGCTTGTAGTCACTTCTTGTCTCTGTCCTGAGCAATAGTTATATGTGTTTGATTTGGGGGAGGGGGGAATGAGGATTTTTTTTATTTGTTTTTGTTTGTTCATTTGTTTTCTTTGTTAATGGCAAGTATTAAAGCTCGTCTTATCTACTGACAAAGATTCTAATAAGTCTGAAAATCTAGTCCTTAAAATCAGGAGATTCCTTTTAGCTGGCTAGCAAATAGTTTGGCAGATCAAAGAGATTAGTTCCCACCTTCCTGAAGGGTTAATGTTAATACCTCAGGAAACCACTGACTGAAATATCCCACAAACAAACCAGTCCTGGGCCACTGGCTGTCACTGAGATTGCTGGGTCTGGCCCCTTTACCTGAAGATAACTTGGCCACCTTCAGGACAACTCGGGGCTTATGAGATTTACTTGATAGAAGCTCCTGGGTCACAGTTTTGCTGGATATGGAATCTCTCAGACTGTGAATCTGAGTGCTGGACTTGGAGAGGGCTTCCGTGAGACTGTTTTCATCCTTTTCCTCCTCTTTCTCCTTGTTCTTCTTCTGTTTACCCTTTTCCATCGCGTACTGCCATTTGATGTTCTCAAACTGGAACATGAGGATGTTGCTCTCTGTGTTGACTATAATCCTGGAACCAAAACAACAAGATTGCCCCCAATAGCAGCGTGGAGGTCACCAAAGATGCATTGCCATCGATCACTGTCCCCTCCCGTCCGTAAGCCCAGGGAGCAGTGTACAGGTGAAATGGCCATACACACAAGAGAGGGGAGGGTGGAGAAGGGTCTCAGGCCATGCAGCACATGGCTCTTTTCTTTTAAGAAATAAATGTGAATGGGCACATATGTTCTGATTGTTTCACTTATTAAGTGAAAATACTTTTAAATGAATTTCTGTTCTTAGAGCGAGTGCCAATTACCTGAGATGCCCAGAAGCTTAGGTACTCTGTACACAGATGTCTTGAAACTCACTCCCTTTTTTTAAAGCACAGTTTCCAAACCCATGTTTCCATTGCTGGGATGGAAGAGGCGAGTGAAGAAAACTCTCTAATGGGGAGGCGTACCCCTCTGCTGACCCTCCACACAGACCCCACACTTTGCACACTGTCACTCTAGGGTCTCTGTACCTCAGAAAGCAGGATGATTTAATCCCCACTTTTACACCCATAGACAAAGCATTGAAACTTGCATCCTTTCCCCAGTACTGCCTCCCCCACCCACTGGTTTCTGTCATTTATACAAAACAAGCTGCCCACTCTAGCAGAGATCTCCTAGAACTGTGCACAAGAAGTGGGAATTCTAAGTGTTAGGTTCCTTTCTGCTCCAAAAAGCTGAAATTTTAAGACCTTAACTGTTAACATAAACTCTTCTACAAAAGTAACTTGTTTGGGCTAGAAATGCTAGTGTGGAATTTGGGGACTCATTCCAATAAGAAATATCTTTCAGAAAGACTTCATTGCACTTCAGCCAAAAGGAAATCATACCTCTTTGGCTGCTTTGGATGAGAAAAGGTGAGAGCTGATTTTTTAATAGCAGTATTTCCAAATAATTGAAAAGTATTTATTGCTTGAGCCTTATTACCAGGCTGCCCCCTTTAAGATGATCTAGACCAGTGGTTCTCAACCTTCCTAATGCTGCAACCCTTTAATATAGTTCCTTATGTTGTGGTGACCTCCAACCATAAAATTATTTTGGTTGCTGCTTCATAACTGTAATTTTGTTATGAATCGGATGTATTTTCATTGTTACAAAGGGGTCATGACCCCCAGGTTGAGAACCGCTGATCTAGAGTATTAATAAATGAAGTTTCATTAAAAGGAAGGCGATTTGGTCCAGAGACACTAAGTGATGTTTCAAGTGAACTCAGGGTGGAATTTATAAGTTGATTCTCTTTGGTGTTTTCACACAATATCACCCTGTACCTATTATGTATACTTATGTAATAAGAACAGCAGCATATACAATTAGTGCAGTCATGACTGGTTTCTGTAAGCTCACCCACTCAGCAGTCCCAGCTGGGTTCCCAGCTGCCATCCCCACCCTCCTATAGAGATGGACTTCAGAGACAGGTGGTGGGGCTCCAGGCAGCTGAATGTATGATCCAAGACCAAGCAGGGGTGCACCTTGACAGAACTGTGGGCCTGGCGGGAGAGCAATACTGCAGCCGTTGCGTGATTTCCCCAAACACCCAGAATGGATGAAGAGTCAAAATGCACTGACTGCACCCCCAAGCGCCACATGTGCAAAACCCAATTGTGTCCCACAAGTCTGTTACTCCACTACAGCCAGACTCAGAGGGAAGCACGTCCACTCTCTCCCCCTGCCTGCAATCCAGGGCTGGTATCCCAAAGGAGGAAAAGAATAATCCAGACAGAATCGCTCACGGCTCTGACCTCCACACCTACCACCCACCTGTTGCCCTGAATAAAGAAGCACAGCACAGGATCCCCTTTGCCAGTGGCTTTTATCACCTTCAGACAGTTCCCATTGAGGAAATTGTAAATGCGGATCTTGCCGTCTGCACAGGCACTGATGACCCGGAGGAAGAGAAGGGACACGTGGAGCACCTCCCTGGAAGGGAACAGAGAAACAGGCTGCTGGGGTTTGACTCTAGTTTGGGGTATTTTGTGTATGGGTGGGAGGCAGTGGCCCTAACTGACTTAAAGTGGTGTTTACTATCATTCTACAGTTATGGATGTAAACCATTAACTGTCAAGGCATACCTTGCCCCAGTCTGGTTACTTTTCCTTTTTCCTGCAGTTAGGTCACAGTGCCACAAGGTGGCAAAACAAAAAGGCTGATGCCACAGCTCAGTCTGTTTTTCTTTTTTCTTTCTTTCTTTTCTTTTTTTTTGGTCTAAGATATATATATATATAATCATGGTTTTCTCTTGCATTTTGATTCCTAGCTATTTACTTATACAGAAGTCATGCTGAAAATTATGTGGTTTTGAGTCCTTTTAAAATGATATATAATAAAGAAAATACAGAAGGAAAATGATTATAAGTAGCGTAAGTAGTAATATGTTTCAGCAGTTTCTTTTTGGTCTTAAATTAGTGGCTTTCCAGCCTAACTCACAGCAATCTCAGGCTTAAGTGATCCTCCTGCCTCAGTCTCTGAGCAGCTGGGACTACAGGTGCCTGCCACAGCCACACACCTGGCTAATTTTTCTATTTTTAGTAGACGGGACTTGCTCTTGCTCAGACTGGCCTCAAACTCCCAAGCTCAAGCAATCCACCTGCCTTGGCCTCCCAGGGTGCTAGGATTACAGGTGTGAGCCACTGCGCCTGGCCTGGATGTCCTCCTTTCAGTGAAACACCCTTAAGGAAAATTGTACCCAGAGATGAGATTTATGAGTGTCCCTTTGTGATGACCAGTAAGAAAAGAAAGAACCAGGGAGATTCCTCCCAAAAAACCCTCCCTATAACAGCTGGATTCAAATTGGACCTCCCATACATGGAGTATTTAATTCTGAGAACTATAATTATCCCATTTCTGTTAATAACACTGAAAGTTGAATTCAATGCCACCAATTAGTTAGATTCTATATGCAAAGCAACTCCATGGATCCCTGCCATCTCCACCCATCTCAGTCCATCCACAGCCCGTTTCATGTGCTATCTCCTCCAAAAAACCATCCCTTACCTCAATCTCCTCCCCACACCACGTACCTCTACCATCACACATTTATAGAAACTTCAGGTATACTATCAGATTCTTTTGGGAAGAACCCATGTCTTATTCAATGAATGTTCATTACCTAGCTCAGCACCTACCCCATAGTAGGCCTTCCATATACATTTGTTGAAAAAACTGCTTGCTCATGTCTTCAGAGTATGGCCATTGCTACAGTGTGTTGAAAGAATACCTTCCCCATGCCACTTGACCTTAGCCTTGGTCAGATCCCAGGGCCCGTGAAGATTTTTCATGGCCCTGACCACTAACAAAATAGGAAAAACAAAGACCTCAACAAGCAGGAAGATGCTTAGCCCACTTAAAGGACAGCAAGGTGGCAAATGTGATTTGAACCCTTCCTTATATGACTGATCAATAGATAGATGATAGATGGTTAGTTAGAACTAAGTTGTAAAGTAAGTATTGAAAAGTCCGACAAACTTCTAATTTTTTCCAAGATGAAAATATAATAACTTGAGGTGGCACCTGTAGCTCAAGTGGCTAAGGCACAGTCACAGACACCAAAGCTGCAGTTTCAAATCCGGCCTGGGCCTGCCAAACAATGACAACTACAACCAAAAAATAGCCGGACGTTGTGGTGGGTGCCTATAATCCCAGCTACTTGAGAGGCTGAGGCAAGAGAATCACTTAAGCCCAGGAGTTGGAGGTTGCTGTGAGCTGTGACGCCATAGCACTCTACCCAGGGTGATAGCTTGAGGCTCAAAAAAAAAAGAAAATATAATAACTTTGTTGGTGTCCTAAGCACCTGTCAGTACTTGAACATGGGGAGAAACACCCTGTGTTAGAAGGTTTTGCCTCTTGGTGTATCTCTTGATCTTGCTGAGCTGATCCTACACTTCTCTCCTCACAGGTTTCTGTGATATTTGGTCTATGCCCCAGTAGCCTAGTGATTAAAAGCACAGGCTTTGAGACAAAAACTCTGAGATCAAATCTGACTCTACCACTCACTGGCTACACAACCTTCAGAAAGTAAGTTCTCAACCTTCAGTTTTCTTTTCTGTGAAACAGGGATAGTAATTTCTTCCTCACAGGGTCACTGTCAGGATTAAATCAATTAAGATATTTAAAAAATTTAGGCCAGATGGCACCTGTGGCTCAAAGGAGTAAGGCGCTGGCCCCATCTACCAGAGGTGGTAGGTTCAAACCCAGCCCTGGCCAAAATAAAAAAATAAAAAATTTAGCCCAGTACTTCGCACAATAAACAGTGATTATTATGATATTAGATCAGCCCCATCTTCTTTCAGGCTTTATCTCTGCCTTGGAAGTAAATTATCTGTCTCCTTCTTTGCTCCTCCGCTCCTTTTCCATCCAAGACACAGCAGAGAGTAATGTCTGTGAAAATGATAAAGAATTCCAAAATTCTGCCCTTCCATAAAAGCAATGGAAAAATTAGCTTTAAAAAAACTGTCAAAATCAACTTTTGGAAAAAACCAAAGGTGTGCAACAACCCACAGGGCTTTTAGGAGAAATGGCTGTCAGCAAGAATGCTGAGCTCTGGGCCATGCTGACTTGCCCTGTCTCATGCCTCACTCCCCAGCTTCAGGGTAGCCGTGAAAATAACAGCCCACATTCCCAGGACTGGAAGGAACAGAAAGGACTTCATTCATTATTTCACCCGCCTGGTAGCTTCCTTATGTTTATTTCTAGTCCATTGTTAAAACTGCTACCTGAGGTCACTTGTTGAAAACATTTACAGTGGCACAGAGCAGCCTGTGAAACCCTGACCATGGCAGTCATTAGCTGACCACACTAGGTTCTTCCAACAAGCCCAGATGTGATCTTAGAATACTTACTAACTGGCCCCAGGCAGCCACTAAATTTGTATCGAAATGTAAAATGAAATCCATTTGCTGTCCCAAAATTGAATCTGGCCCACAAGCTCCTTTAGGCCATTAGGCTGTTGGATCAACCTTTGGCACTTGGATCATTTTAAGCTTTTGCGAGTACAGGCTTCCGGGGAGAATGACCAATTCCAGGAATTTTCTGGCATTATTTGGGATGGTTCTCCTAGTATTCACATGTCTAATAGATAACAAGTATGTCATAAACATAAAATTTCAATAACTTCTAAAAAAATTCACTTGTATTAGTGGTATGTGGCTTTTCTTAAAAGAAACAAGAGAAGGGGAGAGGGGGAATGGCCAGACACAGAAGGCGGGGGCGAGGGTGGGTTCCAGGTGGGACAGAAGGAAGGCAGAAGGGGTGAGGTGCAGAGGGGATGAGGAGCCAGCTGACTGGGAGGGAGCACCGGGTGTGTTCCAGCGGCACCTACTTTGGGTGTTTGAAGGCCATCAGGCAGCGCTCATATTTCCCCACCATGCTCCAGGCCATGACCAGCCCGTCAGAACTCCCCGACAGGAGGTGCCACTGGTCAAAGAACAGACATTTCACAGGTCCCTCATGGCCACTGAGAGTCTGCAAGAAAAGACGCCACTGCTTTCCACCCCTCTTCATCTCAGACTGTGACTCCTCCAAGAACCAAAGCTGGAGACCTTCTTGACTAAATCCCAGAGCCACATTCCCCACCCTGACTGCTGCTCACTGGTTCCAGGCCTGGACTCGTCCTTAACTCTGAGAGGGCCAGCCCTCCATGCTTCCTCTGTAAAGAGCCCTCTCCCAGTTAAGGGGACTGGCTTTGCTGGGTCTATGGCTGGGGCAGACCTCATCTTCTTGGGGCACCAGAAAGGGCCAGAAATCACTGTTGTCTATTATTAGACAGGTGAAGGTAACCTGTTCCAGCTCGGCTTCTCACCAGGACCTGGAGTGCATGCCAGGCAGCCTTGTGCCAGCAATGCTGGTTCAAGACTGTCACTGTGTTATTCTGGTGTAAATGATATACCACCATCTGCTAAGGCTAGGGCTTCAAATCCAGCAAGAACATGTTTTATGAGCATCCAATCACTTTCAACACAGTCTTCATTACAGTAAGGAGGAAAAAAACGTGTCTGTTCATCCCTCAACATTTTCTCCTCACTGACACAGTAAGGAGGGAAAAAAATGCTTTGTTCACCCCTCACCCCAGGCCAGAATCAGAAGACTCTGGAGGAGAAAAAGGTACTTTAACTCAGCTGCTGCTTCCTGCTCCAGCCCATGACAAAGTGGGCCCCTCCCCATCACAGACTCACAATGGGTGTGTTCTCCCCAGGATGGCCTGGGGAGCTACATGGGGATCCCATCCATCCCCTCTAATCTGTGATCACCACAGCCCCTGCTCCCCAGCGCCCCACCCTCTCACCTTGACGAGCTGGGCCATGGCCACGTGCCACACTTTGACTATCCCTCGCTCACAGCTGCTCACAATGTACGTGTCATTGATCCTGGTGGCCAAGATGGGGTCTTTGTGTTTAAACGTCTTCAGGCACTTCCCTGTATCTAAATCCCATTCTGAGGAGGAGAATGAGAGAGCAGAAGAGACGGAGAGAGGAGAGGTGAGGGAAAGGAGCAAGAGGAAGGGGAAACGGCACCATGGAGCTCCTCTCCCACCCATCAAGTCAGACCCTCCAAGCTCCTGGTCTGGCACCCTCCAAGGTGGGCTCATACCTACAACACAGCTTTGACTGTGGGCCCTTGGGAGAGCTGGCAATGAAGAAGACCTCGGTCTGACCTAGAACTTAGCCTTGGGGGTCCATGTGCCAGACCCCTTATATCCAATAAGTCTATTTTCAAGCCTGAAAAAATGCTTGCTGCAGGGTGGCATTCATGGCACGTTTAGTATTGTCACTCGTCCCAGACGCTGTCTTCCTGACCCACACTTTCTTTCCCCAAAAGAAAAGAAAGCTGTCTATGTACACTTATATTTTTAAATATTTCCAAATCTGACTTTTAGACTTTATGGAACAATAGCCTTGACTAGGCTGACTCTGCACAGGCTGTGGTAGAGCAGCTCCCTGGCACACACAGGGGTTGGGTGGGGATGAACGTGGATGAGTGGGTGGGAGAACAGAGCTAAAAGGAAGCATTTGGAACTGGGCACCATAATTCAGGGGTGAAAGTATTAAAGTCTGCTTCATCAATCCCCAAGGCACTGTCTTCCTTGGGCAACAGAACTAATGGCCTCAGACAGAATAATAACGGTAGCTGATCCTTACATGGCACTAACCATGAGCCAGGCACCATTCAAGGTGGTTATAATAACACATTGATTAACTCAGCTTCATGAGACAGAAACTATTCACCACTATAAAGCTGAGGAAACTGAGGCATAGCAAGGTTTGAGGTCCCACAGGTGGTAAGTGGCAAAGCTGGGATTTGAACCCAGGGAGTCTGGACCCAGAGGCCGTGCTCTTAACTCTAATTATGTAAGTATACTTTCCTTCACTTATTTTTTTTGTATGTATCTTGACCCATTTATAAAATTACCAGTGGGAAAATGAAAAGATGAATTAAAAGACTCATTTGCAGTCTCCTTGTTCATTCTATTTTGGTAACCCAGGTAACCCAGGCAGGCTGGTGGCCAGGTGAAGTGAGAGAGATTTTGAAATTTTATTCATTGTGAATTTTGTGCATTAATCTTGCCTTTTTAAATATTGCATTGAAATATGTATCTTGATCAATGGAGGGGTTTTTTTGTTTTGTTTTGTTTTGTTTTGGTGTCCCCTTAAATTTTACATCTGAGGCAGGGACCCAACTCCTCACTTTCCAGGCCTGGCTGTGCTGGTGGCCTGGGAGACCTTTCCAGCCAGCTTGGAGACCTTGGCTGCCCTTCTTTCTCCAACCTCACCTTACGGTTCTCTCCCTTCTTGCTGCACTCAGAGCAATCACTGCCATGACCTACTGGTCCAGGCCGAGGAGGGGAGGGGGTGGAGCGGGATTCCCCGAGCAGGTCTGTGTGTTTGCATGCCGTGCTGCTTCACTGCCCCGCCCACATCTTTTTCTTCCACCTGCCCCTAACGTGCCATGGTTCCCCAGGTTCCTGGCTTCTCTTCTCTTTTCACTCTTTCCTAGCATTTTTCTACTGAAAATCTCGTCCACAGTTGGGGCTTCCATCTTTTATTACAATTGACAACTACTATTTTTCTTTTTTGAGACAGAGTCTCACTGTCACCCTCGGTAGAGTGCCATGACTTCATAGCTCACAGCAACCTCAAACTCTCGGGCTTAAGTGATTTTCTTGCCTCAACCTTCTGAGCAGCTGGGACTATAGGTGCCCACCACAACACCTAGCTGTTTTTTGGTTGCAGTTGGTATTGTTGTTTAGCAGGCCAGGGCTGGGCTCGAACCCACCAGCTTTGGTGTATGTGGCTGGTGCCCTACTCACTGAGCTACAGGTACCAAGCCTCATATCTATGAGTTTTGGATTCCTCATGTGCCTCCACTTCATAGAGCTCTTGTGAGGATTAGATAAGATAATATATATAAAGCAACTAACTATCACAGTGCCTTTCACAAAATTGGTATTCAATAAATGACAGCCATTACCATCCATGCATTTGTTATACCCCCTGATTCTACATCAACATATCTACTTTCACTAGGAGACTGTGAGGTGAGCCTGCTGAAGAAATAGCATCACTTCCCTCTCCGGCTCCTGGCACAGCATGTTACACATGGTAGGTGTCAACAGTCACTGAACAGACTGGCTGGTAAGATGCATGTGTGTATGAATGGACGGATGGGTGAATAAAAGAATAAATGACTGCCTATACAAATGAGCAAAACAAGCATTTTGGTAGCCCATGAATTTGGGAAATGTAAGACGTTTCTTTCTCACCTTTCACCTGGCAATCTCTTGCTCCTGATACGAGCTTGTTTTTATATAAATCTATGCAAGTGATTGTGCCCTGGTGGCCATTGAAGATTCGTATGCAATTCCCATTTTTCAGATCCCAGTATCTGCAGTCCAAAAAAAAAAAAAAGTTTTTGAGATTTTCTGAGGGCCCAAGGGATGGATGGTACTCTAGGGAGTTCCTCCAGATCAGTACGTAGTTGGAAAGCAGCAGTTTCTTGGCCAGACTTTGAGTCAGAGGCTGGATTTGAACCCCAGTCACAACACCTATTTGGTGTTACTTTGGGAAGGTTACTTTATGCCTATGTAAGCTTCATTTTCTCATTGATAAAATGAAAATGATAATTATAGCAATTACCTCAAACAGATTTTGTGAAGAATTAAAATGTGCTAATGAAGTGATTGTCAACCAGAGGTGATTTTTACCCTGAGGGGCCGTTTGACAATGTCTAGAGACATTTTTGGTGGTCACAAGAGGGGAGGGAAGTGCCACTGGCATCTGGCAGTGTAGAAGCCAGTGGAGCTGCTGAACACCCGCTGTTCCCTGGGACAGCCCCACAGCAAAGAATTTTCCAGCCCCAGCTGTCAACAGTGCCAAAGCATGTAGCATTAGAACAGGTACTAAATCATAGCAAATGCTTGATAAATATTAGGCAGTTTTAGGTGGAAGGGACCCTGGAATGACCCCCAGGCTTAGCATCATGGCACTGACTCAGTGGTAGAAATGGTCTTCAGACAAGAGCAACAAATTATGCCACAGTCGGTATGTATACTGTGGAATACTATTCAGCCATGCAAAGATGAGAATTTTGTAGCTTTTCTAACAACACGGATGGATTTGGAGAACATGCCTCTAAGTGAAGTATCATAAGAATGAAAAAACAGTCATCACATGTACTCAGTACTAAATCAAAACTGGTAGGGGGAAGCGGGAAGGGGTTGGATAAGTCCCCACCCACAGTGTCTATCACAAGGGTTGTTGGCACACTTTTTGAGTAAAGGACACAACTGCAACTCAGACTTTAACCTCACAAAAGCAAACTATGCTATCTAATCATATGGCCCTCATTTTAATCTAAAATAATAATTTTCCACAGTCATTAAGATTCAAAATATTTTATGTATGTCTACAGCATATCTAAGAGATATATGGGAACATGTAAAGTAATATAGTTATCTATCTATCTATCTATCTATTTACAGAAGATGGGGTCTTGCTAAGTTGCCTTGTCTGGTCTTAGAGCTCAGGGGCTCAAGCAATCCTCCCACCTCAGCCTCACCAGTAGCTGGGACTACAGGCTTGTGCCATCACCCCTAGCCACACAGTTTTCTAATAAGAAAATTTGCCTGAGGTCTCTCAGTTGTCATTGCTACATGCTTTCACTTTGGCCAGGCTGCTCTTGTGACAGGACAAACTGAAATGTTAAGATAACGGACTCTGGAAACAGCTGCCAAAGGCCCATCACTGGCTGGTCGTGTCATCTTGAGGTAAGTAACGGAACCACTCGATACCTCGGTTTCTTCATCTGACAATTGGGGATAATAATGGCGTTTGTCTCACTGAATTACTGAGTCTTGGCACATAATAAATGATTAATACATGTTTCTTTTGCAGTTTTTGTGATACGTTAAGCTTTTCCTATTAATATTCCCAAAGGTCCGACAGCCTTACCAACGTCTTACCAGTCTGGCAGCCACATGCATTGAACAATGTGCCAGCAGTCTGCTGAAAGAAAGCATGCTTTGAATTTCTGTTTCCAGCAACATGCCAGGACTTTAGGTTAATTTCTTTCACTTATGCAGAAAACTATTCACTTTAAGAATGAACAGATAAAATGGAAACCCTACATTATACCACATGTAAAGTTTTGAGCAGCAAATGGATTAAAGAACTGAATGCAAAAGGTAAAACTGTAACATTAATAGAAGAAAATAATAGAAAATATTTCTGTGACCTAGAAGTGGGAAGAATCACAGACCTGAGAGAAAAAAAACACCCTAATAAAGTGATAAACTTTATTACATCCATATAAAGAACTTTTGTTCAACAAAGGACATTATGAACAAAGTTAATAGATAAATTAAGGATGAGAGAGGGCAGTGCCTGTGGCTCAAAGGAGGAGGGCGCTGGCCCCATATGCCAGAGGTGGCGGGTTCAAACCTAGCCCCAGCCAAAAACTGCAAAAAAAAAAAAAAAAATTAAGGATGAGAGATGATATTTCCAACCTTAAAGCTAACAAAAGAATAATATTGACTCTTTAGAGTAGAAAGAAATATAAGGAACTGGGAATCACTGAGAATATTAGCGTTATCCCAATAGGAAAGTAAGCAAAAGACATAATCAAGCAATTTGCAAAAGAAGAAGTCACAAAGGTAATAAGCACATTCCTTAGCAACCAGGGTAATGTACGTGGGAATGACTTCACACATATTCATTTGGCAGGAATGTGAATGCTAGACCACGTCCAGTGTTGGTCTGGAAGTAGAGATGCGGTGAGCATGCAGACCAGGGTGATCATTCTGGACTTCAGTCTGCAACTTCTTAGTTAAGTCAGGTGCTGCCTAACCTACACCTCAGCAGGTCCACCCCTTAGTACACATCCCTTAGAAAAAGAAAGACCTCACAACATCCACAAAGGGACATACACAAAGATGCTCAATGCGGCAGTGTTTGGAGACAACTCACAACCATCATAGAGAAGCAGTAGGTAAAATATGTGTGTGGACCATGGGCTGCTACACAACAGCTGTAAACACCTGACCTGATGAAGGATAACATAGATGAATCTTTTTGACATATAGAGCAGGTGCAAAAGTTACAAACCAAGAGAGGTCTACCACAATACCATGTGAATTATAGATACAAGTACCAAGTACTTTGGTACTCATTTGGAAAGAACACCCATAAATCAAAAGTGACACATAAAGAAAGATTAGGTGGTAGCTCACGCAGGGAAGAGAATAAGCATGAAGACCAGAGATAAATTGAATAAATGAATGAATAAAATAAAACAGGAATGGAGCCTTGTATAGACCAGTAATGTGGCATGAACTGAGAAGTATAATCAGCTCAATCCTTTGCACTCGAGGTCCAAAACAGAATGAAAACCAAGAACAATGGATGGAAGCGTAAAGGTCCAAGAACAGCTAAAACACTCTAGAGATGAACGAGATAGAGACTTGCCCTCCCCAACATGAAGACTTTAAAATCCAAAGTAATTAAGACAATGTGGTGTTGACCAAGGATAGCTAAAGAGACAAATGAAATTGAATAGAGAATCTAGAAATAGAAATACACAGACACTTGTCTCATGACAAAGCCAATAACACAGAACAATGAAGAGAAAGACTGTCTTTTCCATAAAAGGTGCTGAGATGATTGGGGATCCAAATAGGGAGACAGAAAAACAAGAGGGGAGAGGGGGAACTGGACTCCTACCTCATACCATAACAAAAATCAGGGTAGTTTTTTTTTTTTTTTTAAATCAGGTAGATTTAAGACATAAAGATACAAAAAATAAATAATAAATAAATAACTTTTAAAAAGACACCACAGGACGCTATCTTCACATCTTTAAGCTAGGCAAAGAATCTTAACATGTCAAAGAGAGCATTAACCATTAACAAAGGCTACTACATCCAAGTTAAGAATTTCTGTTCATGAAAAGGCACCAAAGACAGTGAAATGAAGAATCTCAAGTTGGAAAAAGAAATTTGCAACACAGAAATAGGGAATCCAGAAATTTCAAAAAAAAAAAAATTCTTATGAATCAAAAAGAAAAAGATACATAAATCAACAAAAAAATCCAGGAAAAAAAAAGCCACAGAACACGAATGTCATAGAAGAGGAATCACAAATGGCTCTAAAACATATTATTATGGTGAATTTTACATGTTGACTTGGAAGGTGTTTTGAGGTGAGGTTAACATTTAAGTCAGTGAACTATGAGTAAAGTAGACTCGTAATGTGGGTGGGTCTCAAGCATTCACTTGAAGGCCTGTGTAGAACAAAAATCTGGTTTCCCTAAGTCAGTGGGGACTGTCCAGTAGATGATGGCCTTTGGACTCAGCAGCACCACTGGCTCTCCAGGGCCTCCAGCCTCCCAGCCCACACTGCAGATTTTTGGACTTGCCAGCCTTTGTGGTCAATGCCAGTGCCTTAAAATAAATCTCCTTTTATGTATATACTATCCTATTGGTTCTGTTTCTTTGGAGAACTCTAACCAATACACATATGAAAAGGTGTTCAAAGCTGGGCGCAGTGGCTCACGCCTGTAATCTCAACACTCTGGGAGGCCGAGACAGGAGGATTGCCTGAGCTCAGGAGTTCTAGACCAGCCTGAACTAGAGCAAGACCCCAGCTCTAAAAATAGCCGGCATTGTGGCAGATGCCTATAGTCCCAGCCACTGGGGAGGCTGAGGCAAAAGAATTGCTTGAGCCCAAGAGTTTGAGGTGGCTGTGAGCTATGATGCTACAGCACTCTACCAAGGATGACAAAGTAAAACTCCGGCAAAGAAAGGAAGGAAGGAAGGAAGGGAGGGAGGAAGGAAGGGAGGGATGGAGGGAGGAAGGAAGGGAGGGATGGAGGGAGGGAGGGAGGGAAGGGTAGGAAGGGGGAAAGGGGAAGGGAGAGAGAAAAAGGTATTCAACTTCATTAGTAATTATTTAAAACTAAAACTCCAGTAAAAACCCAGTGAATTTTACTTAATGCCCGTCAGATTAACAGAACTGTTAAAGACTGACAGTACTAAGAATTGGTGAGGATTAATAAGAAGGGGTATTTCCCTAACCTGCTGATGGGTGTTTACTACAACCACTTTGGAAAACAGTTAAGTACTTCTTCCTAGGAATTCCCCTTCTAACACCTTAAGAAAAAAACTCATGCATGTGGGCCCTGGACAACATGTCTGTGGCAGCGTTCTCTGAAAGAATGAAAACTAGACTCATGCAAATGTCCATAATGAGTTACCTGATAAAATACTGTATCTCCATCAAGGAAATTAGTTTCTGTTACCCAAATCATACGACTGAATCTCAAAAACATAGTTCAATGCAAGAATCAGGTACTGGCAATTTTTTAAAATATGATTTTAATGTCAAAGATGGGCAAAAGTAATTAGTATATTTGGAGGTACATAAGCAGGAAGTGAAAACTATAAAGAGATACTAGGGATAGTTAGTATAAAATTTCGGATAACATTATTTCTGGTTGGAAGGAAGAAAAAAGCAAGAGACATGTGAAGGGCTTGGGGAATGGTAATGTCCTATTGTCCTATTTTTTGGCCTGAGTTTTTATTAACCTGTTTAAAAACACATGTATAAATACATTTTTAAACACTGTTTTGCTTCTATACTGTATTTCATTGCCCCACACACACACACACACACACACACACAAACTACTTCTCCCTGAAGGAATCTAAGAGAAGAAATATAAATTATGTCTTTGTCTATGAATGCTAAAAAAAGAAACTTTTTCTGATTCATGGTTATGAAAATATAGCTGATAATTATTATAAATCTATCTCATTCGAAGTTTAAACAAGATATAAATTCTTGCCTTTTACATTGCCAAAAATAAGTTGTGGGTATCCTAGAAATAAGTATCATTTAGGATAGCTTTTCAATAAATATAAACAGAAAAAATCATGCACACTTCATCCACGAGCTGCCTTCAGGCTTTGGGTGGGATGGGGATCCGAACGTCCTTGGATCTCTCACCTGATACTTAGGTCATAACTTCCGCTTACGAGAAAGTTTTCCTCCTCCTGCAAGAAGAGGGCCCGGACACTCCCAGCATGACCTCGGAACACGATGGGTAATGCCTTCACTTTTTGGATGTCCAGAAGATGGATCTTCCGATTAGATGACACAGCCACCAAATCTCCCCCAGCATAGTAGATGACTCTGTTTTTGTCCCACCTGAGTTGCCAGGGGAAAAAGATTATCCATGAAAGTCGAGTTCCTGTCCTTCCTGGAACTTACTTAGCCTGTGACTTTCACCTACAACAGTAGCGTAATGGAGCATTGAGGGCTTTCAGCAGAGAGGCCACAGTAGGCAAGGCCAAGAATGTGTATTGACAGGCCCTGAGGGAACCCTGCCCTCATACCATGACAAAAATTCATTTCAGAAATAAATAAATAAATAAATAAATAAAAATTCAGGGCAATGCCTGTGGCTCAGTGGGTAGGGTGCCAGCCCCATATACCAGGGGTGGTGGGTTCAAACCTAGCCCTGGCCAAACTACAACACAACTATAGCCAGGCACTGTGGCAGGCACCTGTAATCCCAGATACTTGGGAGTCTGAGTCAAGAGAATTGCCTAAGCCCAGGAGTTGGAAGTTGCTGTGAGCTGTGATGCTAGGGCACTCTACTGAGGGCAATAAAGTGAGACTCCGTCTCTAAAAAAAGAAAAGAAAAGAAAAATTCATTTCAGGTACTTTTAAAGCCTAAAGACATAAGGCAAAACTATTATTTTTTAAATTCTGCTAACATGCTAAATCCCCAAGAGAAAAGACTAGAGTATGTGGCATTTCCTAGATTTATTTGACCATGGAAAACCTCAAGAAACACTGTTGGGAAGCCTTATACACATGCGTTTCTTTTTTTTTTTTTCTTTAACCAATATCCAATGAGCACATTAGGTCCAAAGTCCTATGCTAGTTGGTACCATGGAAAGTATAAAGATAAATAAGATACAGACCTTGCCTGCAATAAGTTTATAGTCCAATAAGACCTATTTTCCAATGATACGATTATTAGCAAATAGGTAAGAAATGAACAGGATGACCAAATAATTTATTGTCCAAACTGAGACTTATTCATTATGGAAGAGGACACTATTACTAAGTAGACCAGGACCACAGAACAAAGTGGGATTATTCCAGTAAACAGGGATGTAGATCACCCTAAACGGAGGAGCAATTTTTGGTATTTTTGTCTTCATTCTGTCATATCTAGAGTTCAGTAAATCACCATCCCTTCTAAAAAGCAGTCATCACACTATCCATAACAAACCAACTTTGCCTTCCCCCTTTATGCTCTATCTTCCCTGCGTTGCCTGGTTTACAGGATGCCCCAATGTCCCACACATACATGCATACATACGTGGGGAAAATGGGAAACTGGAGCTAAATGGACCTTTATCTACAAAAGATGCACAAAATTTTACAAAGTATTTCTCTATATGTTGATATATAAATATAAGAAAATATAATATGATTATGCTGATTTCTTTATGTATGGCAACCTTTGGGACATCCTGTATTATCAAGATGTAATTTGTTAATAAGATTCATGGTTGAAAATAAAGTAGAGGTAGCCTCCCCAAAACCTTGTGAATAAAGAGTGAAATGCAATACCTAAAGGATGACAGAAAGTTAATTATTAAAGGGACTTCTTACACTGTAGCCAAATAATGTGACACTGTGCAATTATTATAATATTCATATTTACCACGGAAAAATATTCATGATAATTTGCTAGGTTGGGTTCCAGAACAGCATGTAGCATACCACCATTTCTACTTAAAATATGGTATGTCTGGCTCTGCGCCTGTAGCTCAGCAGCTATGGCATCAGCCACATATACCAGAGCTGTCGGGTTTGAATCCAGCCTGGACCTGCCAAACAACAATGACAACTACAACCTAAAAAAAATAAATAAATAGCTGGGCATTGTGGCAGGCACCTGTAGTCCCAGCTACTCGGGAGGCTGAGACAAGAGAATTGCTTAAGCCCAAGAGTTTGAGATTGCTGTGAGCTGTGACACTATGGCACTCTACTGAGGGTGACATAGTGAGACTCTGTGTCAAAAAAAAAAAAAATGGTAGGGACCAGGCACGGTGGCTCACACTTATAATTCAGCACTCTGGGAGGCCAAGGTGGGTGGATTGCCTGAGCTCAGAAGTTCAAGACTAACCTGAGCCAGAGTGAGATCATGTCTCTTAAAAAAAAAAAGATAGCTGGGCCTTGTGGTGAGCACCTATAGTCCCAGCTACTCAGGAGGCTGAAGCAAGGGGATTGCTTGAGCCCAAGAATTTGAGGTTGCTGTGAGCTGTGATGCCACAGCACTCTACCCAGAGCAACATAGTGAGACACTCTCTCTCTCTCTCTCTCCATATATATATATATATGGTATGTGCTACTTATGCAAAGAAAAATTCTAGAATAGACATCAATATTAATGGTAGTTATTCCTTGGTAACAATATTATAGGAGATCTTTGCTTTTCTCTGTGCATTTCCTCACCATTTGGAGGATTTTTTTCCCAATAAGCATATATAATAAAGATACTAAGTGTATATAATAAAGATAATCCTAGCACTCTGGGAGGCCAAGGAGGGAGGAATGCTTGAGGTCAGGAGTTTGAGACCACCATGAACAAAAGCAAAACCCTGTCTCTACTAAAAATAGAAAAATTAGCTGAGTGTGGTGGTATATTCCTATACTGGTATAGTCCCAGCTACTTAGGAGGCTAAGGCAGGAGGGTCACTTGAACCCAGGAGTTTGAGTTTGCAGTGAGCTATGATGATGCCAAGCCTGGATGACAGAGCAAGATTCTGTTTTTTTTTTAAAACAAAACAAAACAATAGAAGTATCTCAAAGAAAATAAGCATTTCATGAATGTGACTTGTGCAAAAGGTTGTTGGTCAGTATACCCAGAATTTATAAAGGGAGAATGTCCTCCACTCACTGCCAAGAATGGTGCAAAATTAACCACCAATGGTCCACATGGGATCTCGTGAAACTTCAGAGCTGGAGCTTGAGGTGAGGAGGAGTGGATTGCCCTTCCAAGGAAACGAGGGCTGGGGGAATCCTGAGATGCCAGTGTGAGTAACTCCAGGGTCCCTGAAGACCTAGGTTTTGACCTGGTACCTACGTGTCAGAAAGCGTGCGGACATTGTAGGTCCCACAGAAGACATTTCTCTCCTCCATCAGGACCTGCTGAGTTTCCTGGTTCTGATATGCAGTCCACAGGTTGTAGTCATTCTAACAAGGGAATAGCGGAGTCAAAGCATGGTGGCATCTCTACCCACAGTCCTCCCTGGTGAGAAACTCAGGGCCCAGGGATGCTTCCTCTGAAGGCTGTAGCTTCTCCTATGTGTGAAGGGAGGGGCCTAGGAGCAGGCAGCAAGGTGGTCCATGAGACAGGAAGTGTTGAGTCAAAGGTCCTAATTCTTTCCTCCCTCCCTTCTTTCCTTCCTTCCTTCCTTTCCTTACTCCCTTACTCCTCCCTTCCTTCCTCCCTTCCTCCTTTCTTCTGTCTTTCTTTCCTTTCTTCCTCCCTTTCTTTGTTCTTTTTCTTCCTTTCTTCTTTTTTTTCTTCCTTGACCCTTTTATCCTGGCACAAAAATGAACTTGGAAGTGAGAGATAAGAAAGCTGGATTCGTTCTAGGCCATGGACATGCAGGACCATCCCAGAGGCAGAAGCTGATAGGGTTGAGAACAAGCCCAGCTATGACCTGGAACTCTGCCCTAAATGATCTGGGGCCATGGACGCCCAAAACATGGCCACAGGGTGTGAAGTAAGGGAGAACACTGAGGGAACAACCAGATCACCACACTCGTTCAACAGATGAGGAAATCAAGGTTCAAGACTGGAGTCACTGCAAGTTGGCAACAGCACAGGGGACTCTGGTCTCCCAGGTAGTGCCACTATTCTTGGTCCCTACTTGAGGACTGAGTCCAGACTTGAGCCTCCAATGTGACCATCACAGCCACTTGCCCCAGGTGCCGCAGGAACCCACCTTCGTCCTCAGCTTCCATCTCTGGCCTTTCACACGCCCGCGTTTAGAGTCATCAACCACCTTCGGGACTGGGATAAGAAGCTTATTGGCATAAGTGGGATCTATTCCCTTTGAGTAAGACCCCTGGAAAAAAAAAATTAGAAAATGGCTACTCTTGGTTCCTATTCTCTAGGAGGAAAGGAAGAACTGTTTTTGGCGAAATATGCAATCCCTGGCTGAGGAAGGGAGGCCCGGCAGGCCGACAGTATGCACAGTCTGAATGGAGGAGGAGGGCAGACACTGAACACCCGGAGGGGCCAGGGGGAGAGGGCAGCAGCTTCTGCACCATGGCAGCCTCATTGCACCTGCTGCCTTCTCAACCTTTGTCATCTGTCTCTGCTGAGAAAAAACCCAACCTACCAAGAACCCATGGTTTAGGGTGAGGCTTCCAGAAAGAAACTAAGAAGGATCACTAGTTGGAGGAAAGTTGCCTTTTATCCTAAACATATATGCTGAGGCTTGTAGACATCTAGATGGCATATGAGGCTGATTCAGAAACATACCTACGGCCTTCTTGTTACATAAGCTATAATAAAACTCCCCAGGGACAGAGCACTTCTCTGTATTGTGAGCTTTTGGAAAGGCTCTGCCTCTCTGCTGATGAGAGGTTTCTATGCAAGTCGCCCCTCCCAGCCACACTGATGATGGGAAAGTACACGGGGTCAACGGGCATCCAAACTAAAAGGAAGGGGCTGCAGACACCTCAGGAGCTGCGAGGTGGAGCAGGAAGCCAGTGAGGCCTGCCACGGAGATGGAAAGGTTGGGGAGCCTCGACGTGGCCATGAGGCTGGGCCCCAGGCAGTGAGTACCTGCAAAATGGTAATCTGGTTCTGGATGAAGTTCTGCGCTGACAATTCCATCTTGACCTGCTGGGCTACGATGGCCCAGTGCTGGCTCACGAAGAAACACTTGTGCAGGCTGTTCTTATCCAGCATTCCTGAAAAAAAGAAAAAAACAAAGATTGACCCAGAAACCCCTGAACTGGGCCAGGATGGCAGGTGTCTGAGAAATCCCCTAATGCACCCCAGCATACTTAGAATGTACTTGGAGAGGTGGATGGGCAGGAGACGGATGAAGTCTCGGTATTTGCTGAACCCAGAAGACAGTTCCTTGACAGTATCCAAGTCAACCAACAGATTGCAGGGGTCATACCCCAGCTTGCTGAGGCCCGCTTCCCCAGAAAACAGCTTGTTCATCTCAGAAATACACTGCAGAGAACTCCTCCACTGTCCCTCTAGAGTGAAGCCGGAGAAAGGCACAGGGTTGAGTTGTCTCTGTATAAACTCTCAGCCGAGAACAAGTCCTCACCAAATCTCTCCCCAAAATAAAGTGCATTAACATCTGTCCTTTAGCTACTAGATTTTCATCATGAAAATAGAGACTCCTGACCCAAACGTACATGTACTTTTCAGCCTTCTCAGCTTAAGGAGACGTCTATATTAGCAAAATCTGCGATGGCATTGTGTCTGGAATTTCCTTGAAAATATCCCAATAAGAAAAAATTTTAAACAATTTACAAAATGGGGGGTGAAATAAGAGTACTAATATGTTGATCACTGTTGAAGCAGGAGAATCATTATGTGAGTGGTTATCAGACTTTAAAATCCTAGCTCTCTGGGAGGCTGAAGTGGAAGGATCACTTGATCTCAGGAGTTCGAGACCAGTCTAAGAAAGAGTGAAACCCTGTCTCTACTAAAAAGGAAAAATCAGCCAGGTGTGGGGGTGGTGCCAGTTACTCAAGGCACTGAGGCAGGATGATCCCTTATGCCCAGGGAGCAGTGATGACACCACTGCACTCTAGCTGGGTGACAGAGCAAGACTCTCTCAAAAGCCAAAACAAAACAGAATGAAAACAAAAAAACAACTTAGGAGGGACCCTAAGGTCAGGGATCCACTGCTTTTATTCCCTCCTCAAGACTGAATCCAAGGCTACAAAAACAGGCCATGGTAGGCTGGGTGCGGTGGCTCACACCTGTAATCCCAGCACTCTGGGAGCCCCAGGCAGGTGGATTGCTTGAGCTCATGAGTTTGAGACTACCCTGAGCAAAAGCTAGACCCCAGCTCTACTAAAAATAGAAAAACTAAAGCAAGAGGATCACTTGAGCCCAAGTTGGAGGTTGTTATGAGCTATGACCCCACAGCACTCTACCTAGGGCGACAGCTTGAGACTCTGGCTTAAAAAAAAAATAGACGCTGGTGGGTTGGATTCTAGAACTGCCCACCACACTGGCACGCAGGGGCTGCTGATGAGTTGTGGGCCTGGGGCAGGGGTCTTCAGGGGAAAACCTTGATACCTTCCCTTCTGATCTTCATCTTCAGGTGTCTGTTGGAGACACCATCCCGAGAGGTGGAAGGAAACCTGTGCCAATTTTAGTCCTTGCTTCTCCCCTTATCAGCTATGAGGATTAGATGAGGGGGAAAAAAAATCAACGCCCCCAACACATTGTAGGGGCCGTGTGAATGTCAGTTTCCAAAATCTGCCACCCCCAGATGCTGCTATCCTACCAGCCTTCCAGCTCCACTGGGACTTCCCCATCTCACCTGCTACGAGCTCACTTACCAAGATCAGATGCTCTTCCCTGCACATTTTCACCTTCTGGGGCTTTGGACAAAGGAAAGGATGTCTGCTGAGTTCTGACTGCCCAATAGACATGTGAGGTCTCAGACTGGGGGTTGTACTTTCTCTCGGGTGAAAAATACACATCGGAGGAGTCTTTCTTGAGCCCTGAAAAACAAGAGGCCAAGAAAACATTGCTCTCTAAAGAACAGGTGTGTGGAGGAAAATGAGGTGGAGAGAAATGGTTTTATTTTTCCTTCCTTCTTTTAAATATACACAGAAGAGAACAGGGCAGTTATATCCGTCTCTACTTGAGGTCTCTGGGTTTTCCATAGAAAAATCTCGGCAAGCCCCCCTTTGATGTTGAGCCCATCTCCAATGCAAAATGTATGAAAGCCCCATATTCCTGGAGAGAGAAAGAGAAAGGGTCGTGGGCAGGAGCCTCCAGATGGACTGCTTTTTGGAAGCTCTTGCTGAATTTTCTTTAATGGCAGAAATAACTGCCCTTGAGTCACATGAAACTTTGTAAAGAGAACCTTCCCCAGGAAAAGAGGAAGGTTGCCACACCCCTAAGAGGACTTACACAGCTCCAGTATGAATAGCCTGTTCCTGGGGGGCCTGGCGGAGCTTTTGGAGGAGCACAGAGCAGGCCCTCCCTCCGACGGAGCGGGAAGACGCTCAGGAAGAGCCCCTGGTTTTCAGCCCACTGCTGGGTGACCTAGGCCAAGTCCTTCAAATTCCCTGAACTTTGGTGTCCTTGCCTATAAAATTAAGGAATTGGACTAGTTGATCTCTAAACTAATTCATAGCTCTGACACCCTAGGATTCTCTAATTTTTTTCCATAAGGTCTTCATTCTATAGGTGCCTCTTTTACAGCCCTGACACACTGAAGAAGTCAATGCCATATATTTTTATCTAATTGCCCCCTAGACCATCCAGCTTTCAAATTCTTTAGGATTCCATTAGTGTACAAATATGACCAACACTCAAGCCCCACTGGTGATGGGACTATGTACCTTAAAGAGCCCAAACTCTGCACCCGCCTGCACCTGTGCCTCTCCACACGCTCCACCCACTCCCCAACCCCTCCTAATCTCAAGTCTCTGGCCTCCCTTCTGGTTTCTTTGGCTTCCTTGAACCAGCTGGCTGGACATTTGCAAGATTCTCTCACTAACGCCCTAAACCAGCGATTCCCAAAGTAAGGTCCCCAGACCAGCAGCATGGGCATCCACTGGAAACTTGTTAGAAATTCAGAATCCTGGGCCCCACCTCAGACCTGCTAGGTCAGAAGTTCTGGGGAAGGAGCCCCAAAGTCTGTGTTCAACAAACCCTTCTGGAGATCTCCGTGCAATTTGAGAACTGCCACCCTCCATGTATTTGGCCATTTGATTCAAGGAAGCCAAAGAAACCAGAAGGGAGGCCAGAGACTTGAGATTAGGAGGGGTCCTGAAGTGGGGGGGGGGGGTCCCACGTGGCGAGGCACAGGTGCAGGAGGTACATGGGTGCAGAGTTTGGGCTCTTCAAGGTACAAAATTACTATCACCGGTGGGGCTTGAGTTCCAGCTGCAAAAACTCAACTTTGAGGTTTGCTTTTATGTGTAAGCAAGGAATTTGGTGGAATGAATGAAAAAGAAAGCCCCAAAGTCTAACCTCATGGCCTGGCTTCTGTGCATTACAGCTGAAGGCAGAACAATCTAGCGGCTTCCCCTTTATGCCTCTCTCAAGCCCAGTCTAACCTTTAAAGCAGGAGCAACACTGGATTAAGTGGTCACAAGCAGGGATCAGCCATTTCTGGGTCTACAGGAGGCAGAAATCCAGTTAAAATGTTTGACATTTAAACGTTCTGTATTTCCTCCTGCACTTGCTACTTTATGGTTTCTAGAAGGAAGTTACATTGTTCGATTTCTCCTATGGTAAACAGGATCAGGTGTCAGGACAAGGTGTCCGTTCAGAGAACCCCATGCTGCAGCCGGGACGGGACACTCCCTGTCTACCTGGACAGACCAGCACCTGCAGTTCCCTACAGGCCCTTGAAGTCTTCCTGGTCTTTGTGGCCTTGTTTACCTGAGATATTGTTCCGCTCTCTCAGAAACAGGACCCTGATCACATTGGCAGCAGTGAGCAGTAACTTGGGGTCACACATCTGCAGCAGCAGGAGGGTGTAATGGGCCTTGGTCCGGTGAGTGCTGGTCCCAAACCAGTACAGCGTCTCCTTCATCTTCTGTTCCACTGTTTTATCCAACATTTGGTTAAAGGAGGAGGACTTCACAACTTTCCCCTCCTTCCTGCTGAGGTTGATCCGGGACCTGTTATAGATGAAATCCTTCCCCTGTGTGGCCTGAAGGATATTTTGGAAATAGTGTAACAAATACAAGCTATTTAACTGCTCCAGAATGCTGACTACAAACCTCCTCTGCCATATCTCATTGACCCTCCGGAACCACTCTTTGGTAGAAAAGATCTTCCAGGCCAAGACACACGTCTCACACTTCTGGCACACGGAGACAGAATCGTTTCCCTTCTCACAACGAAAATAGGGGGCATTCCTGAACCTTGATTCCAGGCTTTCCATGATCCCGAGATAACCAGCTCATTTTAGCCTTGCCCATTTGCAACACCACCAAACACCAGGGGGGACAGAGGAAACAGATGAATACCCCAACAGAGCCTTTTCTATTATAAACTTCTGGAAAAAAAAACGATGGTGGCTGCAATGGATGGAAAGTGTAAGTCTCCCAGAAACTGCCAACAGAAGTCTGGCTTTCAGTACTGACCTCCTTGGAAACATGGCTTTACCGTAAGTCTCCTAAACTTGACACCGCTAGGCAGAGGCAGTTGCTGTATATTCTGAAAGAGCTGGTCATCTCATTTCTAGAACAAGAATGCTGTTGGTCAAATTTAAGTAACACATAGACTCCTTTTATTTTATTTACTATTATTTTTTATTAAATCATAACTTTTTACATTGATGCATTTATGGGGTTCAGGGTACTGCTTCGATATACAATGTGAAATGCTTACATTGAACTGAGTAACACATCCATGACAATTACGCTCATTTCTTAATAGTTTTGAAATGTACCATTGCATCATGCACATTAGGTGAGGTTCCCCAAATAGCCTCCCTCCTCCTGCCCCTCCCCTCCCCTCTCTCTCCTCTTCCCTTCTACTTTCTGGACTATAGTTATGTTTTGCCATTCATATGAGTGTGTAGGTGATTACATATTGATTTCATAGAGGTATTGAGTACATTGGATACTTTTTTTTCCATTCTTGAGATACGTTACTAAGAAGAGTGTGTTCCAGCTCCATCCAGGTAAACATAAAAGACATGAAGTCTCCATCTTTTTCTGGCTGCATAGTATTCCATGGTATACATACACCACAGTTTGTTAATTCATTTATGGATTGATGGGCACTCAGGCTGTTTCCAAGTCTTGGCTATTATGAATCGGGCTGCAATAAACATTCTGCAAATGTCTTTATTGTAAAATAAAATAATTCCTCTAGTAGAGGAATTGCAGGATTGAACAGTACGTTTACTTTTAGTTCCTTGAGTGTTCTTTCCAAAAAGGCTGTATTAGCTTGCATTCCTACCAGCAGTGTAGAAGTGTTTCCTTCTCTCTGCATCCATGCCAACATCTGTATTTTTGGATTTTGTGATGTGGGCTAATCTTACTGGAGTTAGATGATATCTCAAAGTGGTTTTGACTTGCATTTCTCTGATGATTAAGGATGATGAGCATTTTTTCATGTGTTTGTAGGCTATGTACCTATCTTCATCAGAGAAGTTTCTGTTCAAGTCTCTTGCCCACATAGAAATGAGGTTATTTATTCTTTTATTATTGATTAGAGTTCTCTGTAGATTTTAGTTATCAGACCTTTGTCGCAAGCATAACCTGCAAAAATCTTCTCCCATTCTGGAGGTTGTCTATTTGCTCTACTTACTGTGCTCTTGGCTGTGCAAAAGCTTTTTAGTTTGATCAGATCCCAGTAATGTATTTTTGGTGTTGCTTCAATTGCCAGGGGCGTCCTCCTCACAAAATATTCTCCCAGTCCAATTTCTTCAAGTGTTTTCCCTGCATTCTCATCTAATATTTTTATAGTTTCATGTCTTAAGTTTAAATCTTTTATCCAGTGAGAATCAATTTTTGTTAATGGTGAAAGGTGGGGGTCCAGTTTCAGTCTTCTACAGGTCTCCAACCAGTTCACCCAGCACCATTTGTTAAATAGGGAGTCTTTCCCCTACTAAATATTTTTGATAGGCTTGTCGAAGATCAAACAACGATAAGTAGCTTGGTTCATCTCTTGGTTCTCAGTTCTGTTCCATAAATCTTCTGCACTGTTTTTGTGCCAGAACCATACTGTTTTGATCACTATAGATTTATAGTGTAGCCTGAAGTCTGGTAATGTGATACTTCCTGATTTGTTCTTATTTCTGAGTAATGTATTTGCTATTCAAGGTTTTTTCCGATTCCACATAAAATGAAGTACTATTTTTTCAAGTTCTTTAAAGTATGACAATGGTGCTTTAATAGGGATTGCATTAAATCTGCAGATTGCTTTGGGTAGTATGGATATTTTAACAATGTTGATTCTTCCCAACCATGAACATGGTATGTTTTTCTATTTGTTATAACATATTTAGCTATTTCTTTTCTCAGAGTTTCATAGTTCTCTTAATAGAGATCTTTCACATCTTTTGTTAGGTAAATTCCTAGATATTTCATCTTCTTTGACACTATCAAAAAGGAATAGAGTCCTTGATTGTTTTTTCAGCTTGACTATTGTTGGTATATATAAAAGCTACTGACTTGTAAGTATTGATTTTGTATCCTGAGACACTGCTGTATTCCTTGATCGCTTCTAAGAGTTTTGAAGTTGAGTTTCTGGGATTTTCCAGGTAGAGGATCATGTCTAGGGTGACCAGATGTCCCGCTTTTTAACAATTTGTCCTGCATCCTGTGGCGTTTTAAAGAAGTCCTGATTTTTGGAAAGAATGCACAAATGGGCAGGAGAACAGGAAGAGAATATACGGTTTTCGGCTGCGATGTGGTTATTTCACCAGAATATGAGTTTTATATTATTTTTGTTAATTCTATAATGTTAAACTGTAATAATAACAAATAATTGTTGAGAACTAATTATCGAGAACTGCTTATCAAAGTTTGCATTGTTGTCAGGCCCTGCCCTGCCCCGTCCCCAGCCCCACCCTCTGCCCTGACCAGCTTTGACCCCGCCCCGACCGCCCCTCCCCGCCATGTTGTCCCGCTTTTCAAATGTTAAAATCCGGTCACCCTAATCATGTCATCAGCGAAGAGTCAGAGTTTGATCTCCTCTGACCCTATTTGGATACCCTTGATCCCCTTCTCTTACCACATAGACTCCTTTTAAAGAAAAACAAATATTATATAGCCTGGTGTTGAGCTTCAATTGTTGTTGTTGTAATTACTTTTAAATATTTACAAATATAAAGCAAGATGTAAATTTCTTATGTTCAGTTACAGGATAGCTATCCAATGATACCATCTTCATATATGAAGATATCTGAAGTCATCATCAAAGTAAAAGCAGAAAGTTATTTAACTGCTTCAGTATGCTAGCCAGAAATCTCACTGCAGCAAAGTACTCATGCAAATGTTGGGCCGCCCCCCAACTCCCAGCACTTTGAGGCCATTCTACTTCAGACAAGACTAGGTTCAAACTTTGACTCTGGTACTTAGGAGCTGTGTGACATTGAGCAAGACACCTGGGCTCTCCGAGCCCCAATGTCTTCACCATACTTCTGAGAATAGAACAGAAGAAGATAGATAATGAAAATTATAGCTACTTTCCAGGATTAGATGAACTGTAGGTGATCTGTTGGCTGCTGTTGTTATTGTTATTATTACCTTAGATAAAAACAAAAAGGTTTGCAATACTGTATCCTTTCTAGTGCCCATGTCTAAAGATCAGGCCTAATTAGAGGAAGGTAATGGAAATCACCGTGGGGGTTGGGGGCGTGATTGGCAGTGGTACTTGTGTGGATCATTAACATGTAGTTCTTGGAGAAGGCCAAAGAAGGGTGGCAAGGAGAAGGAAGGGCCCTTTTGACATGTAAGTCGGGGCATATTACCCACGGGAAGTGCTGCTAGCTAAAAGTAGTTTTTAAAAAACATTTTTTTTTATTTATCATAGACACATAATAAAAGTAGCTTGTTTTTAAAGGTTCAAATAAATTCAGATATTAACCTGTGATGCCGACATATGTAAAGGAAGCAGTTGGATGCAGCCTGCTCAGTCTTTATTCCATGTGTGAGGGTGGACCATGGCCCAGTGGAGGGCACCAACATAGGGGTCTGAGAGACACACTAGCTCAAATGTCATCACTGCTTCTCAGTAGCTGTGTGGCCTTGGACAAGCAATTCAATCCTCTCTGATCCCCCATTTCCTGATCTGTAGAAGACACAGGATAGTCCCTACCCTGCAGGGTATCATGGTGTGAGGATTACGTTCGTTAATACAGGGGAGAGTGGCAGTTTCTTCTGCTCTGTCTCCATCTCACTCACCATTCTTGCATACATGTGTTCACAAAAACATGCATGCACCTGTGCACACACACACACACACACACACACACAGCATTTCCTCAGCACCCAGTAGACTGGGTTTCAGACATCAGTCACGGTTCATTTCCCATCCCCTTCCCTTCAACACATGCACCTGCACACAATTCTCCTCAAACACCAGGGGACCATAGTACTTCATTGCCACACTGGGCACCTCCTTTTCAAAACAGCTTCCTGGAGATTATAAGGGGCAGCCTCCTCAGACAGAGGGACAAGGGGTGATCCAGAGCAAGTGATCCTGAGAGGGTGGCTCCCTGCTGTTTCCTCCCACCTCCCGCTCATCACACCTTGTGGAGGGTGGCCATGCACCTGGCTCAGGTGGGAAGTTGCAGCTGAGAACCTGGCCTGGGTGGAGGTGAAGAGCCCCTGCCAATTCCCCCTTGCTCCCCTTCTCTCACCTTGTCAGAACCCCCCTTCCTCTGCCCCGAAGCTGGCTTCATACCAGGGACTTTCCAGCTCCCCAGCGAGGTGAGGACTTTGCAAAACAGACTCAGTACCAATACCTATACCCACATCCTTCTTCTCTGCACATCTACCAAACCTCAACAGCTCGCCCTCCCCCCCTTACTCCCCCTTGTGCTTATGGTTTTTAAAAGTTAAAAAGCAAGCCTGTAACAGCAGCTGGGGTCCTTCTTCCCGAGCGAGCGGCTGAGGGACCCTGACGCGTCAGCAATAAACTGCCTCTTGCTTTTGCATCGACCCGAGTCTAGTGACTGTTCCTTGGGGGCGACTATCATGGCTGGACCCTGTTTTGGGTCCAACAGCCTCCTGGTGGGACTCCGGTGCGGTCCATCTGTTCTCCTTCTGATGGATATTCAGTTTGTTTTCATTTTTCCCAATAGCCAATACTATGGGCTTGGACATTCTTGTGGTACGCATCCCCTTCAAACTCCTGTATACGCGAGTGAGAATTGCTCCTGGGAGATCAGCTTGCTAAGGCAGAGGGTGCAGGTGTCCTCAGCTTTGTTAGAGTCTCAAATTATCCTCCCCAATTAGCCACTGTTGTACATTCTGACCAGCAGGCAGGGATGTTCTTTTCCTTTCCTTCACTCTCATCATTGGCCGACGGTTCTAATTGCCAAATTTTAAAATGCTTGCCAATCTTATAGGTATGGGCTGGCAGCTCCGTGTTCTAATTGCATTTCTCCAGTTACTTAGGAGATAGAGGATCTTGTCTGGGTTTATTGGTTATTTTGTCTCCACTTCTACAGACTTCCTGTTCCTGTTACTTGATCACTTTTCTGCAGAGGTGTCTGTTTTTGTCTTCTTGATTTGAAAGAGTTTTGGAAAAATAAAATATGCATATAGGTGCATAAGAATTTATTTTCATGAATATTGCAAATATTTTCTTCCAGTCTGTGGCTTGTTTTTTCCATATTTTTTACCATTTTTTTTACATGCAGATGGTTTCATATCAATATTTTCAAATTATTAAAATGATGAAGTTTGCTTTTCCCCTGTTAAATCCACCTGCTCGGTATTTGAACGTGTAAAGTAGGTATCTAATTTTGCATTTTTTAAATGGATAACCTGTTGTTTCAACTTCATTATTGTTATTAAAATATTTTATTGTAAAATTTACCACACCAACAGAAGGGGGACACACATACGCTCAGTAAGGCTATAATAAGCAATCAAACCGAATAATAAACCATCAGTCACCTTAGGACATCTCTGTGGGCCCCTCCCTAATCCCCCTCCCTCCCCTGTTCCTTCCCAATTTTTACAATTCTTGGTCCCCTGATTTTCTTTCCTGTTTTCTACATGTATGTGTGTTCCCACCCATTCTATTTCTTAGGTTTGTCTTTCCCTTCAACTTTATCAAAATGGAAATATACCATATGTATTCTTTTTTTATTTTCATCTGCCTCTATCAGCCTTCTGCCTTCCCCATGGCAAGAATTCACTCTCTTATCTAATGTAACTTCATAATAGCCGCGATACCTGGGGGGACAAGTTTCTTCACATTGTTTATTTTCTTCAGCACCCTCTTTGCTCTTTCATTTGAGTTTTAAGACAAGCTTGTAAAGTTTCATGGAAAAAATCCTGTTGGAATTCTAATTGTAATTACACTGACTTTATAGGGCAATTGTGGCAGGTTTGACATATTCATGATAAAGTGTCCTAATTTGCATCCATGATATGTCTTCTTATTCATATAGGTATTGTTTGATATCTTTTGATGATGTTTTATATTCTTCAATGACATCTATATAGTACTGCTCTTATACAAGTATTTTTAAGATTTCCAGGGATTTTACATTTTGTTGCTATTGTGAATGGGAATTTTAGCATTTATATTGTATAAAGGATGCTTAGTGGGACATGATTTTTATTTGTTTTATGTTAGCTTTCTATTGCTGCTGTGAAAAGTATCACAAACTTAGTGGCCTAAAACAACATACTTTTTTTTTTTATAGTTTTATAGCTCAGAAGTTTGACGTGGATTTCACGGGGCTAAAATAAAGGTGTTGGCAGGGTAGTGTTCCTTTCTGGAGGTTCTAGGGGAGAGGAAAAGGCAAGGAAACTCTCATATTCCCTGCTTTGTGGCTCTTGCATCTGCAAAGCCAGGCATATTTTATCTCTTTGACCCTTCCTCCATGGTCAGAGCCCCACCTCCAAGGACTCATGGGACTAGATTGGGTCTACTCTTGACACTTTGGATCATCTCTCCATCTCAATGTTCTTAAGCTTAACTGCACCTGCAAAAGACTTCCTGCCATGTAAATGAGCATCTTTTCTAGGAATTGGGACATCTTCAGAGGTCATTATTCTGCCTGCTACAACTTCATGTCTAATAACCAGGTGGAACTCCATTTCTAATAGTTGTCTACAGATTTTCTTGAATTAATAAATATCATGTTTTCTCTTCTTTTGCTATTTCTAAGACAGTAATTATTTTTCTTTTCTTACTGCATTGGCCAGAACCTCCCGAACAGCATCAAATATTTAAGTAGTAAGAGCAGGCACCCTTATCATTGGTTTTAATGAGACCTCTTAATGTCTATTGTAGATTTCAAATAAGTGTCCTTCCCAGGACAGGAAAGTTGCTTGTTATTTCTGGTTTATAGTTCACAAATTGTGACTGTAGATTTTTAAATTTATCCCTTGTTTTTACATTTTGAAGCTATGTTGTTAGAAGTGTACAAAATTTATATTTGATAATACCTTCTTGGTGAATTTTTTCCTTATTACATAGCATCACTATTTATAGACATTGATATTTCTTAGCCTTAAATTATATTTTATGTCATATTGATGCAGCTGGCACCTTGTTTTCCATGGGTATAATATCGTGTTGCTTATTTTCATTTTTTGGGTGTGGTTTTGTGTTATCTGTGTTCCTTATAAGTCACATATACCCAGATTTCTTAAAAATCCCCCAATCCAATCAGATAACATAATCTTTTAAAAAGTACATTTTATCTGGGGTGGTGCCTGTGGCTCAAAGGAGTAGGGTGCTGGCCCCATATGATGGAGGTGGCAGGTTCAAACCCAGCCCTGGACAAAAACTGCAAAAAAAAAAAAAAAAAAAGTAAATTGTATCCATTGTGATTAGTGCGTATATTTTGTCTTTTAAGTTTATTTCTTCCTTCCTTCTTTCCCTTCCCCTTCCCCTCCCTCCCTCCCTCCGTTCCTTCCTTCCTTCCTTCCCTCTTAATATCAGTGTCTTTCATTTATTTTTTGGTTTGTTTCATTTTTTTTCACCCCTGTTTCTTTATCTTCTTTGTATCCTTTTCATTGCCTTGAAAATTAATAAAATATTTCATGATACATGTTTTCCTTCTACTTTTCAAAGTTATAGGTTATATTTCTATTCTTTTGGTGATTTTCCTTAAATTTTTAGGATGTTTAACCAATTTTTTTCTAACAAAGGCCGGAGTTGTTCGGTTTTCTATTTTCTGTCCTCTGACCACGGTACGGACCTATCAGATGTGTAACAAGCCCCATCTTGTGTACTGTTTAGGATTAGTTTTACCATCATTTTTTAATAACAAAAGTTGTCATTTTCTAAACTGAGTTAAGTTGACTGTTATATTTTATGGAGTTCTGTGATTCTTTTTGCCTCTTGTTTTCTATAAACTCCTTTTGTGTTTTCTTGAAGTGCATGCTGTCACAGTTCTTGTTCTGAGAATCTGTAGACTGTAAAATTCATCAAGTCTCTGTAGACCTGGAAATGTCTTTGTTTTGCTTTTACTCGTGACTGCTGGTTGACTGGTTTGAAACTCTTGGCTGAAGTATCCTCCTCCCCACCCACAGCCCTTCCAAGATATTAGTTCCTTGCCTTACAGAATCTCTCACTGCTGCTGAGAAATCTCTTGGCGTAATTATCTTTCCTTTAAAGGCAGGCTTTTACTTTTCTGTAAGTTTTTGAGGTTTTCCCCTTATTTTTGAGGATATTTATTTTTTCAATACTGTTAAGCATAGATTTTTTAAATTTATTTTGATGGATTGCTATTGTAATCTGAAGACTCTCATCTTTCTCCAATTCTGTAAAACTCTTGGCAACTATTTATTTTAAAATGATCTAATATCACGTGTCCGTTATTCTCAGCTTCAAGAAGTCTAATTTGCTAAACCCTGGAGCCTCTCCATCTATTCCCAATGCCGCTTAGAATTTTCATGCATTCAGAATATTGTCGCTGCCCTTTGAACTTGGTGTAATTCTCTGTTTCTCCTTCTTTGCTCTGAACTGAACTTCTGTTAAGAGTCCATCCTGTCTTGTGTATTTAAAATGTTTTCAGTAACAGTATGTCTCACTTCTAATATGTTATAATTCATTCTCTTCCATATACATCTAGGCTCATTTTATTTGGCTTGTTTATTATTCACGGAAAGGCTGGGTGTTTGATTTATACCTTTAACATTTTAAACATACTAATTAAAGAGCTTTTGCTAGGCTCCTCCATAAACTTAATTTTGTCTGTAATGAATTCACACCGTTGCATTTATTATGTATCTTTCTTTTTATGAACTCTGATTTGTGGGTTTTGGAATTTCGGTGTGTAGGCCTTTTGAGTGGGTGGGCTATGATTCTGCGGCTTGCATTTGTATACGCTCTATCTCCTGTTTCTCTCTCCCCTCTTCCCTCCCTCTCTAGTGTTCTGGATGTGGCCTGTAAGCAGCTTACCACGTTTCTGACGCAGAATTGGGACTTTTACTCCCTTTTGATAGTCGCCTAACCCAGCGCTGTAAAATCCACCTCCATCTTTCTCTAACCTCCTTCTGTGAGTGGAGGGGGAGGGGTGTGTGTGTCCCACTCTGCCCCCACGTCAACAGCAGGTATCTGTTTTAGATCTCGTGCATCCTGTGCCACTGGTATGGGTCATTACAAAAGTTTTGAGATTCATAAAAATCAAAAAACATAAAATTCATGTGGAGAGAAACAAATGAAGCCCTGCCAGCAACACCTGTAAGTCAAGCAAGGGGAAACATACACAGGTGAATCAGAAAGGGCGCTGTTGACTGTGTTTCTTGGAAGGAAAATAATGGACCTTAACGCAGTCTGTTTCAGAACTTTTGTGGTGACCTGCATATGTAACTCCTATACCACTGCCTACTTCTTGACCCAGAGCCTGACAGCCTGTGGCCGTGGCTCCCTCACCACTCTGTGTGTCCCTCTCTGCATCCGCCTGATGTTCATCTTGTATTTGAGCCTGGCCCTGTCATTTGGTTTTGTCTGGAGCATTGATGCCATTTTATTTACCTCTTTGCAGTGGGCATCACAGTGGGGGCACTTGGTTTGCCCACTGTTCATCCTATTGGCATCATCTCATAGACTGAGTTTGATATTCAAGCTGTCTTTTCTGTATTTCTAAGTTTGGCAGCTTCCATTGCTGAGTTCCCAATGATCACACAGGGGTATCCAACCTTGTGACTTCTCTGTGTTACGTTGGAAGAATAAGAGTTGTCTTGGGCCACACATTAAATACACAAACACTAATGAAAGCTTGTGAGCAAAAAAAGAGGTCTGTGCATAATTTCTGTGATATACACAACCATAGATATGGAAAACAGTCCTCACACAATCCACTTGTGGCCCCCAGGATGCAGGTTGGACACCCCTGTCAGCTCTGTTCTTTGCATGACTTTTGGGAAAAGCACGTGTGTGTGTGTGTGTTTGCATGCATCCACAGACAGAAGCTCCCTCCAACACTGGCCTTACATGTTTCAAGCCATGTGGTTTTCTTTTTTGACATTTTATTCATTCACTGAACATACCTAGCATCTACCACACACACTGCCATGCTGCAGCTCAAGGCGTGATCTGGGGACAGGAAGCCGCTGTGTGACCTGGGACCACATTAGAAATGTAAACGCTTGAGCATCTTCCCAGAACTACTGAGTCAGAGGCTGTGCTTCAAACAAGATTTCCGGGTGAGTTCTGTGAAGGTGGAAGTTTGAGAAACACTGCCTTGTGGTGAAGGTAATTGTACATGCTGGCTTCAGCATTGTCTTCATTTAGACAATGAATCATGTGTTTACTTCTGATGATGAACCTTGGATGCTACACTTTCTAAATTCCTTAGAGTCCTTTGAAGGCACAGCTATTGTTCCGAGTTCCCTTGGAGGTGAGTAGAGAGAGTGAGGCTGTCTGTGGGGGCATTTGAGGGGAGTGCTAGTGCAACAGATGAAGTTTGTGTTGTACTCACACCTAAAAACAAAAGCAGAAAGGCCTTGGGTGTCCCATCAGTGGTCATGCTCTGTTCTCTCCTGTCACGTGTCCATGAGCAGGGACTCACTAGGGGCTTGTTGAGGGACGTCAGCAGCAACAGGACACCCTGCCCCTTTGCAGTGGGCACCCCAGGCATCCTCTCCTTTCTGCAGGATGCCAGGTGCTGCTGTTGGGTAGAACTAAACTGTGGGAGCTGCGTAAGTGTCCTGCAGTTGCTGTATCAAATTACCACACACTGGGGGGCTGCAAACAAGTTTTCAGTTCCCTCCCAGTTCCTGAGGCTGGAAGCCTGGGGGTGTTGGCAGAGCCACGCCCCCTCTGGCAGAGCTACACCCACTCTGGCAGAGCCACGCCCCCTCTGGCAGAGCCACGCCCCGTCTGGCAGAGCCATGCCCCCTCTGGCAGCTCTAGGGCAGACACCTTCCTCAGCTCTTCCGACCTCTGGGGGCTGCCAGCATTCCTTGGCTTGTAGCTGCATCACTCTGCTCCCGTCTTCTGCCCTCTTCTGTCTGTGTCAAATCTCCTTCTCTCTCTGTAAAGGACACTTGCAGTTGCAGTTAGGGCGACAATCACTCATAATAATGAGTAATTCAGGATCATTTCCCAATTTTGAGAATTTTAAACTTAATAACATCTGCAAAATCAACTTTGCTATTGAGGGTAACCTTCTCAGGGGCCAAGATTCAGGATATGGGCATCCTTTGGGGCACCATTTTACAGCCCACTGAAGCAGCCAAGGGAAAGTGTATTATAATGCCAGACAAGTTAAATGGGAGATTTCCCCCCATGCAGAGTGGAAATTACCAGCCACCATTCTTAACCAGAGAGAAGGATGTCTTTTCATGTTCTCATCCTGCTCACATGGGATACTCCTCATTCTCAGGAAACCCATGGGTATGGAGTATGCATTGGTCAGCTCTAATCTGAAAGTCCAAAAATCCAAAATCTGAAATTTTTGAGCTCCAACATAATGTCCACAAGAGGAAAACCCCACACCTGACTTCAGATGGTGGGTCATGGTTAAGATACAGGTGCACAACACACGGTCTGCCCAGCCTGCCACTATTTGCTGCTGCTTATGCCGAGCTCTGTGCCGCTTAGTCACACCAAGCACACTGTTTTTTCACTGTATGGGTGGTATGCTGTGTTTTTTGGCGTTAAGTGCTTATGTGTAAGTAGCATGAGACAATGAGTGGTTGTTGGTCACAGATGAGTTCAGAGTCAGGCGTAATGCAATGTTCTACAGCTGTAGCCTGTCCCCTGGGGGCTGAGATGGGGACGCCTGGCCTTTCTGATGCTTCAACCCACACACACTTTGTTTAACCAACAAAATTATTAAAAATATTGGCTAAAATTACCTTAGGACTACATGTATGAAGTATATCTGAAACAAATGAATTCTGTGCTCAAACTTGGGTGCCATCCCTGAGATAGTACATCATGTATCTGCAGATATTTAAAAAAAAAAGAAGAAGAAAGAAAAGAAAAGAAATCCAAAATCTGAAACACTTCTGGTCCTAGACATTTCAGATAAGGGATAGTCGGCCTGTGTTTCCTGCTGTCCTGCAGATGGAAGATGCGGGTGTGGGGCGGCTCAGCGGCCCCATTTCACTCTGGGGGTTACGGTTTTCATGAGGGGAGCGGTTGGTTTGTTAACTAGCAAAAGGGAACAGTGTGATGGTTCTGCAGTTGGATGGTCGAGGAGAGCAGAGGGAAGGTGCAGGGACTCGGCCATTAATGGACAAGTCAGACTGGAAGCCAGAGGAGGGGGATTCCAAACTGTGGGAAGGGGTTTGTTTGGAGCTGCTACCCTGGTGGAGGGGAGGGCCGGGTCGCTGGGGGCCCTACATGCACGTGGGGTTGGGGCACACTCTGGACCCACCCCCTCACTGGCGCCCACAGTGGAGCCCGTAGAAGAGCAATCCCACTGCCTTGCGGTTTCCGTGGGGATCCTTGAGTATTGACAATTCTGCTTTCTAACTCTCCTCCCTCCTTTTAGGGCATGAGGGCCGTGCTGGAGTTCAGCTTCCCTGCCCTCTGGTTGGTGGAGAGTCCCTGAGAGCAGGAATTGGGGTAGATGAAATTGGGGAGGCTTCAAATGACCATTCTGGGAGTGTTTGGGGTGCCTCGCCCCAGTGCAGACGCATGGCTACCACTCAGTGAGTGCACCCCACGCTCACTATTCCAAGAGCACTGGTTGTGTGGTTTAATCTGAAACAGAGAGTCTGGCTGGGCAGGCACAGTGGCTCACACCCTATATAATCCCAGCACTCTGGGGGGCTGAGGCAGGTACATTGCTTGAGCTCAGGAGTTTGAGACCATCCTGAGCAAGAGCCAGACCCTGTCTCTACTAAAAATAGAAAAACTAATTGGGTGTCATGGCGGGCACCTATAGTCCTAGCTACTCAGGATGCTGAGACAGAAGGATCGCTTAAGCCCAAAAGTTTGAGGTTGCTGTGAGCTATGATGACTCCATGGCACTCTACTCAGAGCACAGAGTGAGACAGTATATATATTAAAAAAAAAATTAAAATAAATGAGAAGAAAAAAAAAACCAGGAAGTCTGTTGCAGCCTGGCCCCAGGGCCCTACCCAGCCAGGATGCCCAGGCTGAGTGCAGAGTCTGGGTCCTAGTGTGTGCGTCAGGCCAGGTGCACACTGGATGGAAGTCAAGGGCCTTGTGTGTTTGGGGGGAAAGGCCTAGGACTTTGAGGGAATAGGCCCTCCCCTGTGACCTTTTAGGAGGCACCAGCCCGGGAAGGGTCACTGGGGCGTCCTGCCTTGGCTCTTGGCTTTCCTTCTTTTTGAGAGACATGGGCCCTGTGCAGCCTGTTCTGTGAGCTCCTGAGCAGGGCCACGGGGCTCACAGCTGTACCCCCAGCCTGGGGGCTGCTTGCTTCTCCCTCCTAGCACCCTGGAGGGCAGAGCCTCCAGGTGGGGACTGGGAGGGGGTGTGTTTCCTCTGGGAGAGCTGAGCTCCTTGGAGCCTGGCAGAGGCGTGAAGCTCCCCCGCTGAGGATGGTGTGGGTTATGAATTGTGTAACCCTGGAGAAGAGTTCACTTGATCACGTGTTTTACACTTTTCTCTGCAGAACGTTGGTGACTTAATTAACCTACTTGTAGATGGAGCAGTGGAAAGATACATTTCCCGACGCATCTCCATCCCTTCTCAGTCATCATGCACTTAAATTGCAAATTCTCGTGAACTGTAACCCAGTGTCTTATGGCTCCTGATTCTACATTTCCCTGTAGATCTTCTATCTTCAAATGTGTCAAAGTGAGCGTGTGTGGCTGTTGGAAGGGTATAGCTATATTAAACTACACAAAAACCTCCCTTGAAATAATGTTAAGGGTATGGCTTAATACTCCTAATGACAGTCCCTTTCCAGCTTGGTTTGAAGGCCAGTTGTTCACTCAGTGCCGTCCTATCACACCTGCTACAGCAGCTTCGGCTGGGAGGGCGGCCCTGCCCTCTGCACTCAGGAGCTCATTCTGAATCCGTAGGAACCCCTCCCTGCTCCTCCCTCCTTCCTTTCTCTTATAAAATCCCTGCCCCCCTCCCTGGGCACTCGCTCTCTTTCCTCCATCTCCAGAAGACCCTCTCCCCATAACTTGAGAGAAGATTATCTTAATTTTTTTTTTTTGCAGTTTTTAGCTGGGGCTGGGTTTGAACCCACCACCTCCCCCATATGGGGCCAGCGCCCTACTCCTTTGAGCCACAGGCACCGCCCCTATTATCTTAAAATTTAATTTTTTTTTTTTTTGTAAATTTAGGAGAAAATTGAGGGTAGTGAATCCCTGAATTAAGATGGAAACGAACAAGTCCTGGCTAATTTGTGCATGACTATCTTCCCTTAAGGCAGCCTGAGAAGACACTTACAAATTCCCTCTCCTACTCCCCAAAACCAATTGATTGTTTTGAGCTCAAAAAGTTGTATCATAAGCACATTTTTATGGCTAAAAATTGGGATTTACAAAGGGAAAATGACAGGCCTGTAGTTGGCATACTTGGTATGAAAGTTTGCATAGAAGAGATTCATGTTTGCAATTTCATTTTAGGAAAACATTCTAACCATCCAGAGAAACCGCAGGAGGGCAAGGGCTGTGGGAACTCGCTTTCCAGAACCACCTGGTTTCAGATTCACCCATAAAAATGGAACCTCATGGAGTTTTAGTCGAATATTCTGGGATCCACAGACATTTTCACCCAGCTGGAGACGAGATTGGAAGTGCAGACACTTGGCAGCGGACACTTTTTGAATATATTCACTGCTGTATTATATTTATTATGATTATATTTTTGGTCTCAATCCAGAGTTCCTAATTACGTCTCTGTCACGCTTGGTGCCTCGGTAGTCAAGTGTGCTGGATGCTGTTGGGGCTTATCCACGCCTGAGACATCTCGGGGACACAAAGTCAGTGATACACAATTACCCGTGTCTTAGGTCTACACGTGAACAGAACACACAGAGGCCAGGCTTCTGGCCTATAATGTCCTCACTCTCCTCCCTCCCTCTCCCCTCCCCTCCTTCCAGGCTTTCTCTCCTCACCTTAAAATAAATGAGAAGGAGTGTCACTGTAAAATTTCCCACAGTGGACATGTCCGGTCTGTTACAGGACAAGTGTGCAGATTTTTCTTGGACTATAGGGGAATTTTCTTTTGGCTTTAAATCTTAAGTGGAAAATTCATAGAGCATAAAGGGTATGAAATGAAAAGTAAGGCTTGTGTTCTGTCCACATATGTGCATGCACTCGCCCCTGACCTACGCACGCCCACCCCAGGCTCAGAGCCTGGACTCCCACCGCAGAGCCCACGTGTGGGAGAAGTGGGCCCTCCGTGTGCTCAGGCTTCTCATCCTGAGGAGACTGACTTTTCCATGTGTGTCTGGTTGGAAAAGCCCTCACAGCCGCATGTGAGTGTGCTTCCATCCCTGTCCGTCTGCTTGGCCCTGTCTTTGTCTTTTTTAGTGGTTGGCAAATTTGCTCCATCTTCCCCGAGCCCTTCATGCCCCGCGTCCTCACAGGGCCTGGTGTGCTGGTGGTTTTCTCTCTGCCGGGTGTCCCCATGGGCGCTTTGATCGTTTCTGGTGTCCTGCATCTCTAAGGCTGCTGCCGCGTTCCCTGTCTATAAGTACGTCGTCTGTGTGTGTCTAGGCTGCCTATTTCTGTCGGCTGTGTTCTCAGACCTGGAGCAGCCGTGTCAACGTGGCGTCCAGAGCTTACCCCTGCCAGCACGTTCACTGCCAGCAGGTGGTCCACCTGGATCCAGAGACACATTCAGACGCATCTGGGTGTGTGACGGCTTTCTGTGTCATCTCATCCAACCCCAACTGCGGCCTCACTTGCTTGTTATACAGATGAGGAAACTGGAGTTAAGTTCCTTGTCTCAGGCAGAAAACTAGGAGATAGCTGCCCTGGGATCAGACCACAGACTTCTCATGCCACACCCTGAGCTCCTACTGGGCCCAAACCTGTCTTTGCTGATCTGACATCTAAGCGACATTCATGATTTGATTGCAGCAGCCAGCTGTGCCCACCTGGTAAGTGTCATGGTCCTTATTCGGGTCTCCCTGGAGATTCTTTTCCATAGGAAGGAAGAACCTGTGGCTGCAGTTCCTTCCTGAGGGCACAAACACAGTCCCCGTGGTGGCTTCTCATGCCTAGACCCCCGGTCACTTAGCATCTGAGACAGGAGCGATGTATACCCCTCGGTCGGAGGAGCCGGCTTCACGTGTGAGCACAGAGAATGTGCCCCAATGCCAGCCTTGTGGCCTCCCACCCTCCTCCTGCTTAGCTGGGCGCTGTCTTCATACCTGACTTCTTCTGGGAAAATGCTCTTTTCTCCTGGCCTAGGCTTGGGGTCCTGGGTGATTTGGGGATTGAAGCTGCAGTGGCTTTGGGTTCAGTGGTGGTGGGGTGGCCGGAATGAGGGGGAGAAGGACACCAGGAATGTGATGCTGGAGGGAGAGGCGGTCATGCCGGAGTCAGGCCCCCAACACCGAGGGCAGAGTCTGGGCAGGCAGGAGAGTGTGGAGGATGGGAGTGGGCAGGGGCCTGGCCCGTCTGGGCAAGTGCCGCATCACAGGTGGGAGCTTCATGGCCAGCCAGGGGCGCAGGAGGATTCTGGGCTTAGACACCGTCTGCCTGTGCTTCCCCCCCACCCGGCGCCCCCATTCTCCTGTTCCTCCTGGGTTTCTGCAGCAGGGAGTCTTTCTGAGCACTGACTGTGGAGGATGAAGCTGAGCACGGTGATGCCACGGCAGGGAGCTCCTGAACACGGACCCACCTGGGTAGCTCGGAGGGGGCGCCAAGCCGGCTGTCCTGTTCTGGCTCTCCACGTGCCCAGGGGCCAGCCCTTCCTCACTAGGGGACATGCAGACAGGTGGTCCTAGCTCCTTGGGGGCCCCCATTCTCCTAGTGCTCTGTCAGCCTGCACCTCTCCACCACAGAGCTCCGGTTGTGCAGGAATCTTCCAGAGCTAGGATAACCTGCCTTTCTCAACTCTGAGGACCTTGGAGAAGACCTTCGGTGAAGATTAGTTTGGGTCTAAGAATTTATAACACTAAAAATAGCACCTAGCAACCAACTGGCAAAGCAGATGGTACCAGAACTCAAGGTCAATGTGAAAAATAAAGCTGAGGACAGGCACGAAAGCAGGCCGGCCCCAGTCCCTTACCCGAGGACAGGCATGAATGCAGACCGGCCCCAGACCCTTACCCGAGGATAGGCACGAAAGCAGGCCAGCCCCAGACCCTTACCTGAAGACAGGCATGATGCACGCCGGCCCCAGACCCCTACCCGAGGACAGGCATGGATGCAGGCCGGCCCCAGACCCTTACCCGGGGACAGGCACGGATGCAGGCCGGCCCCAGACCCTTACCCGAGGACAGGCACGGATGCAGGCCGGCCCCAGACCCTTACCCGAGGACAGGCATGAATGCAGGCCGGCCCCAGACCCCTACCTCAAGAGCTGTTGACTAACATCAGAGGAACCAGGCATCTGGCTGAGCAAGTGTTTCCAGTGCTGCTCACTGAGCCGCCCAGAGCGTTGTGTCTGACGCCCTTCAGGGAGGGACGTGGCTGATCATGCAGTTCTCGTTTAAATGGCGGAGAGTGGAGTTTTAGCTTAATGGGCCGACTTCACTTTCTCTGCTTCCTTCCCCCCAGATCCGTTGTAATCAAGTGCACATATATCTGCCTCTTACCCCTAAACCCATCACATTGAAGTGTTTTTGCTTTCGTACTGTCACTTCAAAGAACCAAACAATTTTTAATAATCAGTGTTAGGAGCTTAGGATAATATTGGTTGAATTTTTCACATTCAAAGGCAAGCTTCAACCTTTAATATCCACCAAACTTCAATTAATTTATTTCCTCTTTAAGGACCTAAAGGCAATCTGAATCATTTTTGCTGTCATGTAACCTCCCCAAACAATATTTGATGAGGCCGAGTTTCGTTAGTGGTTAATAGATTCGGGCTTAGTTAAGGCTCGCGTGTGGGTCGCTCCTTGTTTTAGAAATGTCTGTTTATTATCAGTTTAATGCAGATGAAACTACTTATTCACTCTTCAGAAATCCTTTATGACTCCTAATTAAAGTCTTTGTCTGAACACAAAATAATTAATACATAAAATGAAGCCACGGGAAAGAAGCAACTGCGATGTCGTCGCTCACTTGTGTGTCGAGCGGTATTTAATCATTAGAGTAACACAGTGTTTGCACTTTTGGAAAGAAAACAAGACGCAGAATTCATGTTTATTTAACACTGTGACGAGTTCTTCTCGGAGGTATGAAATGAGCCTTACGGAGTGCTGCAACAGTAAATCAAGTGTTCTGAAAATTACAGGGTCTTAAACAGTAGTGTCATTTTAAACCCAAATAGTTTGTGGTTCTCCGGGACATAAAACTGACCTCTTAGCCCAACAGCGACTGTCTACACTGAAAGACAAGGAAAGGAAATAAAAACAAGACATAAAGTATAGTGCTGCCGCGCTGCCATTTCTTCTAGTTTGGTTTCAGCTCAAAGTCTGATGCTCCTGATGGGCATGGTGTTCAGTGCCACTGAAGAGGGGCCTTGCCTGCACCCCAGTCCCGTCTGTCCTGTGAAGTACCACTAGCTTTTCTGAATGGGTTGAGAAGTAGCCAGTCCCTGCAAAGGTGAAACATGTCCGTATTAAATGAAATCTAATTAGGGGGCATTTCAGGGCAGAGTGAAAACCCACAGTGGGCTCTTTCTAGAGAAAGCACAAATAGAAGTGACCAGGTGACCCAAGGAATTGGTCCTAGGATGAGGAATTTTCACCTCGGGGCCTCAGCTTCACACTGGACCATGACAGAGGCATCACGTTCTCAAGTCAGGGGAGAGGTGCTCTCGGTGGTGCCAGAGCTCATGTTTGCACCTTGCGGGAGTGAGGGAAGGTGGTCAGTGTGACCCGTGCTATGACCTCTGGCTCAGGTTTAGGGTCTGGGCTGAGGAGGGAGAGCGCACAGACCTGCTGGGTCTGGGCCCCACACTTTCTTTGCCTTTTATGAAATCCCTCTCTTGCTCACTTGCTCAGGGAGGGGCTGCTGCTGACCATTCACGACGCCCAGGGAAGCCTTGGCCTTTCCTGTCCTCTGGGCCCCTGGTGGTCGGGGGCACAAAGCCCCTCCTTGGGAGTTTTGTAGTGATTCCTGTGGCCTGAACGGAGCCCAGGGCAGGGCCTCCCATGCTCCTTCCCTTCCAAGCCCTGCACACTGTCTGTTCATCTTAGAAAACTGGGAACACAGAAAAGCAGGATTTGTGAAATAAAGATCATCAGGGATCCCCCCACCCAGTCAGCAGCCCTGTGAGCCTTTCCTGTGTGTCCTCTGTCCTTATCCCCACATAACTGTGACTCTGCCGCACCCACCATTTTACACAGGACTTACTATCCCGTGAGCTCACTGTATTTTACTGAGTGCACAGACCGTCCTGACACGAGGCCGTTCTCCTTGGACATTGAAGCTGCTTCCACTTGAGCCCTTTGACGCATCTGTGTCAGCATCTTCTGCTCTCCCAGGGTGGGGGGCGTGCCCCTGCGCTCTCTCTACCTCCTGCTCGGCATGGACTAGGGGCTCCCCTCATACATATTCCGCTCAATGCCAAGGCACGCTCTGGGGTCGCATCTGCGTCCCTCCCACACCTCCATCTCAGCAGGCACGTCCTCAGTTGGAGGCTGTGCCAGTGCATGTGACAGGGGCATGAGCCCCAACGGGAGTCACCCTACTCTCCAGGGAGGGGGCGGGCTGGGGAGACTCGCTTGTGTGGCCCAAGGCAGCTGCTCCAAAGGACAAGTGGTCAAGTGCTGCTGGAGGTGGTTCTAGGATTTCGAGGTTGAGTGCAAGTTTGGGGGCCAGGTGATGGTTTCTCTGCGCTTTGAGGAATGGTGAAGGTGAAGGCAGGAGGGAGGAAGCGTGGAGCTTTGGAATCCTCCATGGGGTAAGCTCAGAGACTAGGAGCTGCAGGTGCCTTTGGTGTGGGGTTTGCTGTGAGCGGCAAAAAGTGGTGCTTGGTCCTCCCCGTGAGGGCCTCGGCTGCTGAGCTGGGTGGGGGTTGCTGTAGCTGCCGGAGGTTCTGAGCTTGTTCAAGCCACACAGGAGCTTGGTCAAAGGCACAGAAAAGGAGGAGGAATATTTAGACTTGCGAGGACATAATTCATCTCATCTTTCCCATATCTGATAAATTAAAGTCATTTTATGGATTTCTTTGGGTGCCATTGAAACCTTTCGTGGTCCTCCCAGATTTGCTGCTGGGGGCAGAGTTCACCTGGAGGGTCTGGCTGCCCCCAAGGCCAGCTAGGGGCTCTGTCTGGAGGTGGACAGAGATGGGTTTGTGTCGTAGGTGTGTGACTGAAACCACCCCCTCCCCAGAACCCCACTCAGGGCTCCCAGAAGCAAGTCTTTGTCAGGAGCCTTAATTGCCTCTTTTCCTGGTGACCACTAGGGTGTGTCAGGGGTTATCTCTCCACATGGCTTTGAAGGGACCCCAGGAACTCACAGGACTGAGGTTCTGGTTCAGACATTAAGGAAACCCGAAGGGGCATCTTTTGGAATTATCAAACCTCTGATGAACAGGCCACCGTAAGTCTAATTATGAATCTCTGGGAAACTTGACCCTTCAATTAACTGAGTAATAATTGCATTGTGGACCATCAAAAACCCTGCATTATTAACGAGCACTTAAGGTCAATATTCGTCTGCTTCCCCGGATTGCCTGCGATATTTATCACTGTAATACGACTTCCTGGTTAATTATACAGAATCATGCAGCATTCACTTTTGATTAATGTGGAAAGTTCATACCGACTTTGTTAGAAAAACATTTATTATGTGTGATGTGTTATAATAAAGCCTTTTTCTCCCAGAGCTTTGTCCTATGTACATATGTTTTCAATATTTGGAAAATTTTCCTGTGCGGAGGAACTTCCTAATACATGAAATTGAGAAAATTTAATAAATCATGTTAGCCACCTGCGCGATGTGTGTTTTTTATCGTGATACGATCTTCTTGTGGGAAGGCCGGGGTCGTAACTTATGCAAGATGATAAACGCATTTTAACTGGAAGGAACTGCTGTGAAATCGTACTCCAGGCATCCCCTCGTGGCACGAGGGTGGTGGGGGCGGTGGAAGGAGTGTGTTCTTGGCGTCACAAGACTTGGGCTGTAATTAGCTGTGTGACCTTGGGCAACTTACTCTGCACCTCGTCGTCTCATAAATTAATCTGTATTCATTGATTAATACCTCCCCAGCCTCCCTTGCAGAAAGAGTTTGAGGATCAAAGACTCTGCGGATGTGAGGGGGCTTTGTGTGGTGAAATGTGCACACCAGGTTGTCGTGTTCGTTTGGGGTAGAATTCCCTCCAATTCCTCTTGTCATTTCTGGGCAGACGTAGGTTTCAGTTCAGAAAGCCAGTTTGGTCATGAACTTTCTGTAGCATAAGCACCTAGAGAACTGCTCCCTCCTAGGAACGGAGCAGGAAGCCGGGTCGCTGTGTGTTACGGGCTCAGTTGTCCCTCCCGCAGCCGTGTCAATGTGTGGAAGTTCCCCATACCTCAGAATGAAAAAGGGCCTGTACAGAGGTAAGGAAGGTACAGTGAGGCAATACAGGACCCTAGACCCGTAAGACTGAGTTTTATAAGAAGAAATTAGGTCACAGACTCAACATGGAGTAAAAGCCTTGTGCAGACACAGAAAACGTCACCAGCAAGGCAGGGCCAGAGGCCTCCGGAGGAACCAGCCCCAATGCTGTGCTCTCAGGCATCCGGCCTCCAGCACCCTGCGGAGAGTTTAATCCCCTGCTTTTGCTGTTTGTCATGCAATTCCAGCAATTGGATGTGGTGCACATTGGTGGGGAAGCGTCCGAGGTCCCAGGCACCCAGGCACCCACTCTGGGGTCTGGTGGGAGGGTGTGCTCAGTAGGAAACAGGTTGGAGCCAGAACTGAGTGAAGGGCGCCTTTGGTCCCACGGGTGGGGAGGGCAGAGAAGGAGGCTCTCAGGGGTCTCCTGAGCACCAGGATGAGGGGTGGCATGGGGAGAGGGCTGACATCGCTTCCCAGGCTCCTGTCCTGACAAAGGGGGGAGCCTCTATCAGCGCAGCCTGGGAGGGAGCCCAACTCCAGCCCCTGCTTGAGAGCCTATTCATCTGGGTGGCCCTAGTGGTCAAGGCCGGGGCTGGATGGCTGGGTCACTCTCAGTCCAGAAGACTGGCCTCGGACATTGGTGCACTTGTCAGCATCGAGGACCAAGTGTGCTTGTCCCCGCAAGATGTTCACAGTTCCTTTAGGCCCGGACTCTCTAGAAAAGGGTTCATTTTAAGCCCTTGCAGACAGGATGGCGGAAGGGCACCCAAACCCAGATATGCAATAGCAGGGCTGGTCGGGAAATGACAGCGGCTGTGGCCATGGGGCACATCCCAGGCCTCTGGTCCCTCTGCAGGCCACTCAGCTGTTTCTTGCCTTGCGTGGTGACAGATGCAAACTCGTTCCCATTTCCCCATCTTTGAAAAAGGGACACAACTTTGCATATTCATGTGCCAGAGGGAGGTGGAGGTGAACATTAAAAAACACAGAATTCCAGGATTCTCTGGGCAGAAAGAACATGCCAGAACATGACATCTAATCACCTGCTTTACTCAGGGAGGAGGAAGCTCTGAGAAGTGACTTTCTCTCAACCGTCTGCATGTGGGAGCGTGACCATTCCAAGGACCTACGAGAGCCCTGAATTCACCATGAGAAGCGCGCCATGCAAATTCTGATGTTAGGTCTGTTAGGCTGACATGCTGGGAGCGGGTACATGGGGTGGTGTGGGGTGTCAGTGACACCTGTGAGGCCTGTGGCTCTGTCAGCCAGTCAGCTGTTGAGCAGACGCTGCAGGATCAGAGGGAAAACAGTCTGTTCAACAAAAAGGACTTAGTTTATAGAAAGTGATGGAAACCGGAGACACAGGTGACGGAAAGTCAGAAGGAGAGAAGCCAGAGAGATCACTGATACAGGCCCACAGGGGGTGTGGAGGCCCCAGCATGCGTGGGTGTGGTGCCAAATGCTTGGCGTATCTCGCCCTGGAGGAGCCGTCCTCAGGATGTGACGCCTTATCCTTTTCTCATAACAACTTTTCCTTGAGGAAGGATGAGTGGAGACAGGTGAGTATCCGTGTGTGGTGAAGCAGCCGTGGTGCCCTCTGTGCTGAGCCAGGCTGGCCTTGGGTGTGGGACCTCTATCCTTACAGCAGCTCAAGCCCAAGGACTCTAGCCCAAAGGCCACCAGCTAATATCCTGAGCCACCTGAGCTGGGAAATATTCTGTTATGAAAAACATTTTTTGACAAATTATGGTAGATGAAGTTAACATTTCTTCTGATCAATAAGACAAATATTGAGATAATGAACTAAGTGGTGTCTACGTTTCTAGGGGCCACCACGTCCTTCGGTGTTCACCCTATCTCAGCCCATCTGCTTTAACAGATTCTAGTAGAGGTGTTAGAATTTTCATTCATAATGTATGGCGGGTTTGTACGAATTTCCTCCGTGTGTGAAACCTATTTAATGTTAACATTCTCAAATTGGAGTTGGTTATAAATAATGCACCGGGAGATGTGAAATGGTGCAAATTATTTCTTTGTGTTATACCGGTCAGGCCAACAATTACATTTTTAGAATTTGTAAATAGTTTCACACAACTTGTACCCAGATTACTTCTATCAAAGGGAAAGGACTCTTTGTCCCACTTTATGTAAATTAAAAACTTTTAGCCAATTTGTGGTCAAAAAATAAATAGTGAAAAGAGCTTGCAGACAACATTTATTTTGTATGTACATTAATGGGCACTTCCATTTTTCCTGGAGGCCAGAATCCACTTTGAAATTCATGTTTGATAAATTCCCCGGCTTTCCGAGTAATTTAACTGTCTACAGGGCTGTTGATCCTCTGAGTGTATCATTGAACCTTGGGGACTTGCGCACCATTTCTGCATATCCAAGTTCAAATATATGCTCAAGATTGGTTTAAATTTTAAGTTGTTGATCTTATTTCTGATAGATTTGTTAGCTTATCCTCCATTTCATTTCTAAAACCAGCTCCTAATCCTCAAATACTCTCTTCTTAAACACATCTTTGCTAAATTCATTGATTGCGTTAGTAAAATGTATATTGAGCAGTTGTTCTGCAAGCATGCCGTAACGGGAATATTGTTAGTGCCTTTACTCAAAGACCAGAAGAAGTTTGATAACCTGGCTGTCAGTTATCACCTGCCTTCTAATTTGTTCTTACTCTTAAGTAGACCATTCGTTTGCAAATCCATTGCAGTGTGTCTTTAAAATTTTCACCAATTCTACCAGATTCTGATAATTTTTGTGCTGTCAGTTAGGTAATATAAAATGCAACCCGTCTATTTAAGGAACTCTTTTTGTGATGTTTATGCGTAGAATTCTTCAGATTTTGTTGGTATTACCAATGTTATATTTCCAAATGAAAGTTTCTAACCCATTGTTACTGATGTCATTTGTCACTTTTTATCCCCAATCTATTTTTAAAGATAATTTCTACCTTTAATAATGCCAAGTTCATTCTACAGACGCTGAATTTAAAGCCTTTGCTGTGTTCGTTAACTACCTTCTGGTAGGCTTGGGAAGATTCTCCACACGCTTCCGGACGTATATATTGTTTGAAGCTGTGACCTTGGCAATCACCTTGAGCTATGGCTGCATCTGGTGGACGAGGAGGCAGGGGCAGGTGGGCAGTGGCTGGCCTGCTTACGGTACAGCTGGTTCTGGAGTCTGGGAGCGCCAGGCCCTGGCTCATGCCCCCTGCCTCCCAATAGCTTTCGTCTCTCTGGAAGCAGTTCTCTCAAGGAGATGCATTTGAATCCAAATCCGGAATATCATGTACATTTCCTGCCGGTTCCTGTTTCCCCCCAGCCCGGGGAGCACACCTGTCCAGGCCCATAGTCTGTTTCTTTGTAGCTCATTTCTTCTCCTAAATCAGTTTGGATTTTAAGGTCTTTCTCCCTCTTTTTCTTTCTTTCTTTCTTTCTTTCTTTTTTTTTTCTTCCCCATAGGATATTCGCCTAAAAAAAAAAAATAAAGCCTTTCTGTGTGGCCTGTTCAGAAAGACTTAGGAACTTCCTGTCTTTAGTTCTCAGACCCAACTGGACCCCTAGTGCCAGAATTCAAATTTACGGTCTCTGGGGCAACATTTTAATAGAGTTTTTGCTGGTGTTAAAGCTTAACTCTGGTGTTATATTCATACTCTACCATGGAGGTTTAACCACCCAATTTTATTAGCAGCAAAATAAAAGTATCAGGAAAATGAAATCTCAGTGTTTGTGTCAGGGGAGGAGCAGGCCCGCCCTTCCTCCCAGTGGTAATTTATATCTTCTTGGATCGTGGTGCACGTAAACTTGGAGAGCAGTAAAAAAAGAAGCCATCTGAGAACATTTCTGACTTAAATGAATTATGTGTAGGAAAAGAATACCCAGCCCATATTATCTTTGCCTTTTAAGGAAGTAAAGCTTTTGACAGCAGGAGTATTTGATACAGTTATGCACCCTGGACAAAGATTACTTTGGAGGCTAAATTAATAGATCTGGAACATGGAAATGAGAATAATGAATCTATTTCATTAAAAAATCATTTTTCGCATTATTTTTATTCTAAGCTTTTTGGGCCTTCAGAAGAATTTGGGATCCTGCACACTCCGGATGCCCCCCCAGTGCTAACTTTTGCCACGAGGGTCCCTTTGCTTTATAGACTGCATGTCAACCAAGCCTCGAGAAAAAGATGTGGACATCACCTGGGATGTTTCCGTGTTCATGCACAATGTGAGGAGGAAATTGCAGCTGGGGTTCTCAAGCAGAGTTGTGTGTGATCAGCTGAATGGCTGAAGAATGGTCAGGGCATCATTTCTCATTTTAAACAGAGAGCTTTGGACCCAGACTCAGGGGGCTCTTGTCCTAGTGCTGACATTAGCTTTTCTAAGTCACTTCAAGCTTGGTCACAGGGGATAAAGGTGCCCACGTCCTGGTTCCATGAACAAGTAAGAGAGGAAGTACCAAGAAACAGGCAGGATGCCCTGAGGTGGCCAACCCCTGGGAAGGCCACGCCACTGGGCATTTTTCACCTGTCCCCAGGGCTTCTTCCCCTGGTTGGAGGGATAGACTTTTGCCTATACTGGGATGCCAGATAAAACAGCAACAATCATTTAAATTTACCTTTCAGACAAACAGTGAATTATTTTAGTACAAATGTAACCCACCTATTGCATGAGATATATTTATACTAAAAAAAAAATGCTTACCTGAGATTCAGATTTACTGGGCATCTTGTATTTTGTGGCTTAATCTGGCAGCCCTGGCTTTCTTGCCTTTGGTCCAGGGAGGTTTGTCCTCTTTTTTTCCATGTCCTAAAAGGGTCCAAGATCTCAGCCTCTGGCTGTGGCCCCAGACAGTGGACCCCTGGGGTCAGAGGACAGATGCTCGTCTATGGACAGTGATCCATACTTGCCCAGGACTTTCTACCTGGATGCCTGGGCAAGTCACTTCACCTTTCTAAGACTCAGTATGTGCAGCTCTGAAATGAACATCGGAACTCACCCTGTGAGGCAGGTGGTTGTGAGGGTGCAAGGAGCTGAGGGGGCTTGGGGGAAGCATTACAGCGCTGGGCACAGTAGTACCGCCACGCGCTTTGCTCTGAGAGGCACAGTAGTATACTTGGCCTCTGTGTTATGAAGGTGGTTGGGGCAGCAATGCAATGGTTTGACCCCACATGGTTTCCAGCAGGGTAATTCTCACCGCCTCTGCTGCCCCTGACTGGGGCTTTATGCGTTCTTCCCTGGCTTCACGTGCGTTGCTGATAAATCTGTCTTGATTTTCTTTGCTGCGTGCAGGAGCTGGGTTTCTGGCTCCATCTGCAGAGCAGTCTCTGAGGTGCCTGCCCCTCCACCCTCGGGAAGGGCACATGGTCTGTGGCCCCGACACCTGGAAGCGCCATGTTGAGCTCTCTGTCCCGGCTGTCACAGTGTTGCCTTCCTCCAGGCACTCCGTGATTCAGGCCATGGCTGCTTCTCTAAGGTGGCAGCAGGGGACCTGGGGCTGGGGGAGGAGACTCTGGCTGTGCCTTCAGTGGCCACGTCAGGAAGGTTGAGGGGGCCAGAGGCCAGCAGGGAACGAGAGCAGCAGGCATGATTGGGGTAGAAGTGGTGCAGGTGCGACAGAGGTCATGGCCGCTGGTGGGTGGTGGGCTGGGTGTGCCCCCCACCTGTGGGCTCTGCACAGGGGCGCTGGGTGGGCGCCCTCCGCCCTCTTGCCATGCCTTCTGGCCTGACAGAGCTCCAGTCTTTTCCTGGCTCCTTCAGGGAGCCAGTTCATCTTTGAAATTCCTCCCTGTGAAGGAGTGTGTTTTCTCAGCCGTTCTGGGCACTTCCCTTTCATTTCCCAGGAAGGAAAAGCCCAATCTGTCTTCTCCCAGTGGCAGAGATCCTCCCTGTCCAGCTGTGTGTGGTGGCTCCCCTCCTGCCCGCCCGGTCCAGCTGGTGGAGGCATCTTGCTGGCTCTCCCCTCGGCTCTTCCTCAGCAGCAGTGTTTGGCCTTCTGAGCTTCTGAGCTTCCCCTGCTCAGGGCGGCTGTTTGTGAGGCTTCCCTGGGGTCCTCCCCAGTGTCTGCCGCTCACCCCTCCTCCAGCCCCCCGGGGAGCAAACACCTGCTCTGTGTTTGGTGTTGTTACAGCAGCTTTTCCTGGATAGCAGGCCTCTTCTCTTTTCTCCTCTCCTCTCCTCTCCTCTCCTCCCTTCCCCTCTCCTCCCCTCCCCTCCCCTCCCCTCCCCTCTCCTCCCCTCCCCTCCCCTCTCCTCCCCTCCTCTCTCTTTGCTTAATTTTGCTGCACACTCACAGAGGGTGGCTTTTTACGGCCCCCCACTCCCTGTGATTGATGGAAGGAAATACCATACCAATTGATTGAGATAAAAAATTAGTGCTTTGCCATAGAGAAGCTAAATTAGCCATCAGAAGTAGGTTCATAGAGTATTTTAGGAGTTTTTTGATTAATTCTCATGATGTGAGGCCTTTTGACACAAAGTTTTATGTGCTGCCGTGTGGGAGGAGGCAGAAGTGGTAACAGGTTATTACAGATTTCACTTTTACCTCTGGTTGATTTACTGGGCTGTTCTTGTGATAGGGAATAAGGGCACCGTGATGGGGGTGTCCCCTTCTGGAGAGAACAGTTCCTGTGTGCACGTCTGTGTTTTCTGGAATGTAGGCTCAGCATTTCAGGGACTAAGTCGAAAGGACCAGGAGTGGCATTTTAGTGAGCACGCCTGCAGTTGTGGAGACAAACCAGGAGGACGAGGCCCTTCTAACACAGACAGATGTCACTCTGCACCTAAGCAGACGCTGATCAATCCTTGTATCACCCCCATGGAAGGAGAACATCCTGATTTAACCAAGTGTTGGTAGCAAATAACTATGAACAAAAAGTATTTCTGACAGTGACTCATTTGTTCTTCATTTTAAGACATAAAAACATACCCTTTTTTACAGACAGAGTCTCACTTTATTGCCCTTGGTAGAGTGCCATGACATCACAGCTCACAGCAACCTCCAACTCCTGGGCTTAGGCGATTCTCTTGCCTCAGCCTCCCAAGTAGCTGGGACTACAGGTGCCCGTCACAATGCCCAGCTGTTTTTTGTTGCAGTTTGGTGGGGCCGGGTTTGAACCTGCCACCCCCAGTATATGGGGCAGGCGCCCTACCCACTGAGCCACAGGTGCCGCCCTACATACCCTGTTTCTCGAGCCTGTTGCCAGCTTCATGTTCACAGCCCCCAGTCCAACCTGAATCGAGCAGTGGCAGCCCTTGCATCTTGCCATCTGAGAGGCCCTCACAAACACGGCCATCTTGGCTGGGCATTTTGAAAATTTCCGCAGCTATACTCTTGAATTCATATTTTAAAAATAAGGGCTTCATGAGTTGAATGCTTTTGCTGGTGGGAGCAATTCCACAGACCTGGGTTTCAACAGACAGGTTCTAGGATGTTCTAGCATGTTCCACTCATGGTCCCACGTGACAGAGAGGGAAGCACAGTGTTACCGCATAAGTAGTTTTCTCATAAAGCTGCAAAAACTCCATTTCTTCAGTAAGTGGAAATACATATAAATGTCTCACATTTATATACGTATGTGCTTATTTATTGATACTAATTGAGTTGTGTGAAATATAAGTACACATTAGAATTAAAAGCAAAAGTGTATTAAGAGCATAGTTCTCTGCAACCTGAGTAAACCATCTCTCCTAACACTTCTGACGGTGGCTATTTTTGTTAGTTATAAGAAAGGTGGGTTTTTCTTGTTCATTTTCCCTTTGTGATAGAAGCCTTGGCAATTATATACTGATCTATTAATCAAGTTTGATGCAGAAGCATATTAAACTAACTGTCCACCTCCTTGGGCTTTCATTGCTATGATTGCTTTTTTTTTTTCTTTCTTTTTTTAAAGTCTTTTCTTCTTTTAGGTTCAAAAAGTCCCAGATGTGAGAGATGATCTGTGTGTCATGTCCTGGCCTTCGGCCTCCCCACCCCGTTTTGGGAGTGGGGTACAGACCAGCACTGCTTGCCACAAGAGGGTGCTCTGCAGATAACGTTTTGTGAGTTTTGCCAAAGAAAGATGTAATTCTCCTGGACAACTGGGGTGGTGAGATACCCCGTTACTCCCCAAGCCTTCCTTCTGGATGGTCTCCATGTGGGGCCCCTGGTTGGATGGTTAATGTTCCCCAGCTGTCACGCACACCAGTTACGTCCCGTGTAGACCTAAAGCCCTAGTGACACGCAGGGGCAGCAGCTTTGCAAGGTCTGATAAACATTTTCACCTGGAAGCCCTTGCTGCCTCTAGGAAGTTTAAATGGTGGTAGGCAGCAGGCTGGCTTTTTCTAAAGACTGATTTATCCTTGCTTTGGTGGAATCCTTGGGAGCAAGAATGATGCTCTTCAGAAGAGGTTTTGCTCGGAATGACACACTTAGAGTCACAAAAGGAAGAGGCTCAGTGAGCTTCGTGTTGGTCATGTCACGCACACGCCGATGGTCCCTACTCTCCTCCCACAGCTGTCTTTAGCCCACACAGCGTCCCCCAAACCCCCACATAAAAGAGTGGTACCCAGGGGCTCGGTCCAGGCACATGTCACCTAGCAACATGAAGGGCCTGGAGATGCCAACATCATGTTGAGAAGAGCAGCCTCCTGCCCACCAGTGAGGGGGATAAACTCATTACCAAGACTGGGAGGAGGCAGGCAGCCGGCGCTGTCCTTCTAGACCAGGCCCCGCTCCACTTCCCATCCCTCTTTATGATGAGGGCAGGAGGGGGAGCCTTCCACGGTGCATTGCTGCTATCCCTCAGGGGTAAATTTTTAGCTGCAGAATTTATGAGTTGCACATTTATTTGATTTGGCTTTTGGTTAATTTTTTTTCTCCTCTTGTCAACCTGACAATATGAGGGCAGACGGATTCATCCCCTGTAGGAGGGGCAGTAAACGGCGCTCCTGGAGGCTGCCTTAGAGAGGCTTGGACAGCTCTCCTCCCGCCCGCCCCTCCTCGCCCCACTCCTTCCTTCTTCCCTCTCCTTGTCGCTGGTTCAGCAAGGCTCACGGCACCAGAATGCTCCACTCTAAATAAATAAATCCTGAAATAAATATGGAAGTGCATCTCATTAACATTACCTGTCAAATCCCAAAGCACAGAACCCCAAATGGCCCCCTGGGCCTCCCAGTAATTTCTGGAAAGCACATAAGACGAGCCGATCAGTGGAAATCATTAGCAGGGTGGGGAAGATAACGCTCGTAAGTCAGTAACTCTTTTTGATATGACCTAAGCACTGGTCCTGTGATGACTCTCCTTAATGGAAGGAAAAGACATATGCCCTGAGTTGTAGGACAGATGCCAGGAGTCCGAAAAGGTGGCCTAAGGAAGATCCTGGTTATTTTATTTTATTTTCCTGGTTTTAACTGACACAGATGTATGGGGCATTTTGTCAACCTAAGGACCGTTTTCTGGTTCTTCTGATATTCCAGTGGTAGGGGATACAATGACCCACTTTGCAAAGAATGGTAAATGTTACTGGCAGTCAAATTTATTTTACAAGAGGCCTAAAGAACAGATACTCAATCTGAATTCTTAAGAATCTTTTTGGGTTGGATTTATTCCATATTACGTATGCAGTGGGCCAATCCTCAAGAGTATTAACTATGAGTCTGCAGTGAAGTCTGTACAGCTCAGATGTTTATTCTGGAGGTTGTTGAGTTGGTGGTTCACCCCCCAAAAGCTTTTTGTGCTGTTTTGTGTTTTTGGAATTCATAAGCTACGACCCTCAGCATGAGCCTAACAAAGGCGTAGACATCAGGACCCAAGAAAAAATGAAATGCCAACGTAGCACGCCTGCTGTGATGGGCTTTTTATGACTTCTTTGAAGGAGGTCTGTCCAGTGGCACACGGAAGAACCACGTTTCCAAGAGAGTGGATTACGGGACCCTGAGTGGGAAAGTTCAGAAAGCCGTCCCAGTTTGGAGAACATATTCCCAAGGCATAGCTATTGCTCTGGATTTGGGAGAAAAGAAGGTACAAGGTATAACCCTGAACTTTGCAGCCATTTGTTTGTCTTGGAGAAGGCCCTGAAGGTGCATGAATTCTAATAGAAAACAGCAGGTATGAATCAGGCGATGGGCACCAGGGCCTCATCTCCAGCAGCACCCGGAGCTGCATTTTCTGGCTGTCCCCTTGGTTTGTAAGCAGAAAGTAAACATAGCTGACATCTAAACACTTGATTTTCTTCATCTTTATTTTTAATTTCAGGTTAATGAGAGGGTACAAACAACCGGGTCACAATGTTTGAGTTTGTTAGGTAGAGTCCCTCTTGTAGTTGTGTCACACATCCAAACGCTGTGTGGTACTGATTCTCTCTCCCTCCTCCCTCCTCCCTCCTTCCCTCCCTTCCTCCCTCCCTCTCTTCCTTCCCTCCCTCCCTCTCTTCCTTTCCTCTCTCCCTCCCTCCCTCCCTCCCTCCCTCTCTTCCCTCCCTCCCTCCTTCCCTTCCTCTCTTCCTTCCCTCCCTCCCTCCTTCCCTCTCTTCCCTCCTTCCCTCCTTCCTCCCTTC